>JAOEHY010030677.1:0-42271 GCA_025447955.1 Psilopsiagon aurifrons | reverse complement strand
TAGCTTGGATCTAAATATGTCCCATTTTATGTGTCTCTGTGTGTGTGAGTTTAAGTGATTTTTAAAAATAAACTCCTTGAGAAGATAATTGTAGGTAGCATTGGTTTTTAAATCCTTACTGTTATACTGGAAGAAATATTCTCTATCACGTGCAGGTTAATTAGTTCATTCCCCAAATACTATGCTCTCATCTACTGATTGTTCCCATGTAGTCCATTGGAAACATTCTCTGAACTGCAATGTCTTGTAAAGGGTGACTCCAAGGTGAAGTCAGACTTAGTGTTAAGTCTCTTTTCTTCTAGGCTCATCCTGCTTCCACAGGATATCTTCATATAGGATATCCGGCACTATATTAGAAAAATAACTTTGTACTTCAGCGAATGATGTTTCATCTCAGAGAGTAGGGATTTCCTGACTGGAACTTGCAGAACTATTGGGAAAGGTACCACTCCATCCTTCCCTGAGCATTCAAATTGTTATCACTGTAACACTTCTGCTGTGACTTCCCTATGAGTCGACCAGGCAGCTAAATCTGGCTCCTATCCTTTTACCTTAGGGTGACCTAGGATTGTCTTTCACAAGCTGCATTTGGAAATCATGCTCTGTATTAACATTGCTTTAAGAGGGAAAAACGCTTCTACTCAAATGTGCACTAAGTTGGCCAATGCTTCACAGATTTTACCTGAGTGTGAGTAAGGGTAAGATAACTGGTGACCACAGCCTGGTGCTGCCACACCTAGGCTAGTTTTTAACCAGCTGTGTTGGCTACTTATGAATTCTATATTGGTACTTACCCAAAAGTGAGTATCATGTAAGCTGATGAATAGTATCATTTGGATATTGTGAAATAACCTTCCAGCTATAACACAGCAAATCATTTGAATTGATCCATGAATCGCTTGGATCACCCAATCTCAGGTTGCTTTTGATATTTGACTTAGGTCAGTAAGCACTTAACAAGCAGACGCTTATCAGCAAATTTGATATGGTCAAGCTTTTCTCCAGTAGTAGATAGCTAATATTTTATGAGCATTGCGACATAAAATCTTGCTTTTTTCACAGACAAAGCACAGCATCTCTAAATGGCTTCTGGACCTAAAAGGAGACATGAAGCACCTTCCAAGATGAATCTAGGAAGAAAAAAGCATTAATTTAATGGAATTCAGAATCACAGAGGAGGGCTATTGCTTCTATGATACATTCCCTGTTTTCCCACAAGCGCTTCCAGGTTCCACTGAAGATCATTGTTTTTCCATCTTTCTTCTTTCTGTGATCTCTTCTTAAACTCCACTATTCTCTACAGATGACAGCATCTTCTCTTTCTGATTGTCGAGCTCATTAGTATAACCTAGTTAAACTCAGTGAAGGTTTTTTTTTCAATCTGTGCTAGACTGAAAATTGCGGTTTTGCCCGAAGTGTTCCTATTTGGTTGGTTTGGTTTTTTCTCCCAGCTGCATCAGTTAGCTAAAAGAAAGATATCTCCCTTCAAAACGTGCTTTCCTAATGTAGTCAAAGCAATCTGTTGTCTTGTAATAGAATAACAGCTACTAATAGAAATGATAGCATTATTGTGATAGCATGCCAATCTGCATTAACACTATACCTTTTATTCTTAGGTGTTTGTGTTACCACAAGTTATTTTCAGAGCATTAAGAACAAACTTACTTAAGAAATATTGTTTCCATGCATAATTTCAGGTAAAACTTTAAAGCTGTATGACTTCATATTGATTAGATGACAGATCTTCTGGTTCCATAGATGTGGCCAAGTCTACTGTGTTACAAAAATGGTCATTGTCTGCCCCTTTAAAATGTGTCTGATTTAATTTCTCTCTAAATTTTGCTTATCTAGAACCAGATGTTACCAACATCCCTCCTTAAACCTAGACAAAACCTAGGTAAAGTTCAGTTTTCTTGAAGCTGAATGTTGGTATAGATACCAGGTTTTGTGGAATTTTGAACTGTTCTTAGGAACAAGAAGTAAAAAATAGGTTATGTCTGTATTCCTTTCTACAGATCTAGCTATATTTCTTTCTGCTGCAAGGAGAGATTTTGAAATGGACTACAGGGCACCAGACTGGAGATCACTACTCCTGAAACTTTTTCCATTTTCATATGTTTGCAGCATAAGTTTCTCTGCCAGTGCTAGGACCCAGTTGCACAGTCCTGCTGCCCACCCAATCCTCCCTGATCACTCTGTAAAGCTGCAGTGTCCCATTTCTCTTAGAAAAGCATTGTGCAAATTTATAGCACTGTATGAATGTTTTGGACTTATCATCTTCTTCTCTTTCAGCTTTTCTTTCTTCATAGCTATATCTTGGGCTAATTCTTTGTGTCTTCACATCAGAGAAGAGTAATTCGTCACTCTTAAAATTGCTGAACAGCTTTCATTACACTTAGCAGAGCATTTCCAAAGAGGGAGGAGGGAAAAGTGAGATGAATAAATTTATAAGTACAACACTGCCCAAGGAACATATTATTACTGTCAGCTTTTACCAAAGTTCACTGGTGCCAAAACAGGGTAAATAATAAACTTTTGCAGGAATTTTTGTTCTGCTTTTACTACACTCCCACATTTTCAGCATACATAGACCAAAGCCATGGACTTTGGAACAAGAACTGAGCCTCCTTTACTACACACACTTGCTGTATGCCATGACCCATGCTTCAAGATGGTGGATTCAAATATTTTCCAAATTACATGATTAAAAGGTTTATGTGCCAAAAGAGTTTCTCTTTTTTTTTTTTCCATTACTAAAATATAACACCTATGAGCTAGTGACTTCATTTGAGCAAAGACTTTCATGCTTGATGTGGGGCCATTTTAAACACAATTTTCCGTATTTATAATCATCTGTCATTAGTTGCCAATAAGAAGACTAAACAGAGAAATTATTCTATTCTGATCCACTGTACTGTCCTTCCTTCCTTCCTCCCTCTCTTCCTCCCTCTCTTCCTCCCTCTCTTCTTCTGTATGATACTTGCCATTGATCTTTATTTTTAGGCAGCAGAAACCTGGCAATGAGCTGCAGCTTTTTCTGAATTTTTAATACATGTAACAAAAAATCTTAGTTTGATTTGAGCTCCAGACATACAGTAGATTTTCACTATTGCTTATATCTGTCTGGTATCTAGATACATAAAGATGCCTAAAGTATGATAAGATGCTGTTCAATACCTTCTGGACTGCAATATTGAAGAGTGTGTTTGCAAGAATATATCTGAATGGCAGGCAATTTGGATTTTAACCTAACAAGGCTAACGGTGAGCATCAGTGTTCAAAGCGACAGAATTAAATTTTACTGGACACAAGGCATGGCAGTGGTTAACTATTTTTTTAGAGATTTCAGGTCTTGGACTAATATTCCAGTTCTCCCAGTGGAAACATACATTGGCAGAACTGATTTATACCGGGCTTTAATGACTCCAAGTAATATTGAAGATATTCAGGCAGTTAATTTCATGCGTCATTGTTGAGAATAATGCAGGCTGTGTAATGTGTAAGAGTTGTGCTGTTAAAATTAATGTCTACAGCACTCTGCCATGAGGGAGCCACTGTAGACATACTGTGGCCAGAGTAAGGTACTATTAAATAGTTTATACTAAGCGCTAGAGACTAATGCGTCATTGCTAAGAGTATTTCATGGCTTTAATTAGGGAAAACAAAAAAAACAAAACCAAAACCAAACCAAACCAAACAAACAAACAAACAAAAACAACAACAACAAAACAAACAACCAACCAACAACAACAACAACAACAACAACAAAAAAAAAAAAAACAAAACTGAAAAAGAGGCAGAAAGCCTGTGCTGGAATCCTGCAATCTAGAAAAATTTCTGAGCAGATACTTAGTTGACAGCACTCATGAGGCAATGATTGCCTGCTTTCACCATGAGGCACACCAGAAAACATGGGAGCAAAGCATGGTCTCTGCTAGCTCTGCTGTTATGGCACTCAAAGACTTACAAGTTCTTTGAGATATGGGTTAAAATAACAAACCCAATGTTCCAAGTGACCTTCAGGCTGTACCTGTGAAAGTCCACATGGCTGATAGTGTGCATGTGTTGCCCGTTAATGTTTTCTTTAAAGCCTTGTTGAATAATAGCTAAAGCTGCCATTAAGGAGAGCTGTGCAAGTTCACTGCCATAATTAGAAGGCTAAATGCAAGCCTTTTTGAGTTATCTTCAGTGTTTGTTATTTAAGTAAAGACTAGGTTTGCTAATTACAACTAAACCAGATTAATATTCCATTAGAGAGAAAGCCACACAGCTTATCCAACTGATAGAAAGCTTAGAAGGTGACCTGTGCTTGCAGTAATGTTGTCAAACTAGTTATTTCTGTTCTGCTGTATTTGTCATTTATCTTTGGGCTGGTGTTTTAATCTAGACCCCTGTTCTGACTAAGTTTTCACTCTATATCACACACTGTCAAATCTTTTCCTGGTTAACACCGGTGTGCTCATTTCTCACTAAGGCTGGAGTGTTTGCATGAAAGATGGTTTTGATTAATAAATGTATCCAAAATAAATTCGATTTAATGAAAAGACTGATAAAGCAAGGAATGTGTAGGTTAACTGATAACTTAGCCTACTGCGACTGTTGAAATTTGCAGCTGAATTGGACAACAAGGATGAGACTGTTGGAAAGACTCTATTCTAGAAAGGACTCTCTGGGCTCAGTATTTTGAAAATACAGTTTCAGTATTGTTTTGCTCATTGAAGTGTTTTGAAAACAGGCTTCTTGGCGGTTGTCTGTTAGAAGTCCTCTTTGATACTGATGACCAAACTCTGAGCTAAAAATGCAAAGTTATCTTCTGAAAGGACAAAGAAAACACATTGATTGTGGCTGGATGTGCTTATTTCCTTACCGCTAGAGAATCTATATCCAAACATCTGATTTCCTGCTCCCTTTGGCATGGAAAGCCATGCTTGAACCCTGCAGTACCAGCTCCTAAGCACTACAGAACTCCATCTTAAGTTGACAGCATGGATGGTAGCTCTATTTAAACAGGATGGAGCCCTTTATATGCTGATGAATCAGAGCAAAAGATTTTCCTCAGTGAAAATGGCCTGTTTCCCAGCCACAGATGCTTGTTAGAGAACTCACTGTGATAATGTTATGATCTTTTGCAAGTTTCCTTCTCTGCCCTAAAAGACCCACATAAGATAAAAAGAACCTTTTATTTGATGTGGGTTTGGTTGGTTTGGTTTTTGTTTTTTTGTTTTGGGGTTTTTTTAGGGTTTGAGGTTTTTGTGAGTGTGTGAGATTTTTTTTGTTGCTTTTATTTTGTTTTGGTTAGGTTTTTTTTCCAGAATATCCCTTTCTGTGTTTGTTATTAGCCCTGCATTTCAAATATGGTTTACGAGGATTTACATCCTTCTTTCTCCTCTCTACACACACAAACACACCCACCCCTGGTATTTTATGGTACTAAGTTCCAACCTCTATAATCCTTTATAAACATATGAAAGAAAGGCCACTGCAAGCTCAGCCACATACCAAGGTGGGTCCAGAATCCATCTTACCCTGCCACCTTCTAGCAAATATAGCACACTGAAAGTCCAGTTTCATTTAAGAAATTCACTGCTTGCAAAAAACCTACATTAGTAAATTTTGTGAATACAAGTACAAACTAATATAACTGTTGGCCAGAGGCTGACTCCTTTATGGGTGGGGGTGATGCGGAAAGAGTGTGACCCTGAAAGGGTGTCCTTTTGGAGTTCCCTAACCAAAGGCTTAGGAGTTGCAGATGAGCCTCAGGAGAAGGAATGCAGACTGAGCTTTGAAGAAGAGAGATAAAAATAGAGGTACACAGCCATGTCATCTTGTATTGCTTATCATTCATTAGCACAGCTATTTGAACAGTAATGGGATCCTTGCCTAGCACTCGTTTTGATGAAAATCCAATAGGACAGAAAGTTATCAAACTCAAGCTTCTTTAAAGATCACAGTTCACTGAGCAACTTAAAAGCTTCAATAAAACAAAGAACATACAGCTCTCTGTTCTGGTGCTGTGCACAAGATAAACTTCAAATAATGTCTGCAGAAATAATAGCTTATAATTATGTCAACTATTCACATCTACTCACGGGACAATACCGCAGCTAAGGTAAAATGCAGAAAGTTTTATTTGTGGAGAGGAAACTTGACAATTAGCTTTGCAAAGTCAGCTGATTCAGAGCCTTATTATAGTGTGTGCCTGATGAAAGGTTCGGCTCCCACACATAGATATTGAGGACTTACTGTATGTTTGTCACGACAGAAAGCTGAATGCCTGAGTCTGGGAAGCATGTGAGTCCTGCCGTGGCATTGCTTTTGCTTAGGTGGGTGAAACTGTGAGCTAAAAATACACAATTTCCAGAACATCTAGAACACAGAGCAGATGTTTGGATTCAGAGCACAATATGGTGCATGCAGACTGTAATTAATTGGCAAATGCTTAGAGCCCCCAAAACCCCTAGAAATGTGTGTTTTGTCAATTCGCAATTAAACTGTTAGATAAAATGCAATGTAGGTTAATAGATGTGATGAGCAGTGTTGTCTGTTTGTGACATTTGAGAAGTCACCTGAGCAACTGGGATGTATTCTGCTCCATTATCTGCTGCCATTGCCCACCGCTGCATGGATTTTATCAAGCTCAGGCTGACATAATTCACAACCTGAATTTTTAAAAGGGCAAATGGCCAAAGTGAGGTGTTTGGTGCTTTGTCACTTTGAAACATGTTGAGAATTCCTACCTACAGAACTGGGTGAATTACATGAGAATGGTTGAGCAGAAGTGGGCACAAAACTGAACTACATGTGCAGGTATCTGTCTAGGACACCATTGAATAATATTCTGTCAGGTTTAGGAGGAGGATACATCAGTTTGAAGATCTTTAGATGAAGTAAATAGGCATCACAATACAGATGAGCTTGTGCTTTTGGGGTGTTTAGGAAACTGCACAGGAATGAGATCCTGGTTCAAACAATGGGTTCCTTGGTTAGCAACACACATGGGGTTAGATCTTGTAGGCATTGTCTTCGTCTCTGCTGCTAATTTCCTCTATGACCATAAAACCTATTGACCCCTCTGTTCCTACTGAGAAATAAAGCCTAATTTTTGCATACTTGTAGGCCTAGTAGCATATGGAAAAAATGAGTAAACATACCCTTTTGGTGAATATCTGGAAAAATTCAAGTCTGATTTCCAGAGAAGAGAGAAAACTGCATGTATTTTTGCTTAAGCTCCATCACGGAGGGTTTAGTTTTATTCTCTTGGAATCAAGAAAGCATATTCACACTTAATGTAAGTGCATATAGATAGAATCCACAATTGTTATTTAAAAGTCATTCAGAACTGCACAGTCTAATTTATCTTTCTTGCATAAAATTGGAATCCAAAGAGTCTCAGGTCCTGTTGTTCTATGACTGATTTACTTTTGTCCTACTCTATTACGGTTTTGTGCAGTTTTGGGTTATAGTGTTGCACTGAATTATTTGCCACTGATGTGGGAGGTATGGTCCTTTCATTTGCTATGTGTGAACATCAAAGTGTGTACCATTATAGCTGAAAGGGAGTAACTGGTATCTTCATGGTTTGCAACGTTAGGTATAAGACAGAGAAATAAAAGGTCTTTTATTGATCTGCACAATTCTTTTCCAGCAGTTTTGTTGTATTATTACTTGTGTTCAGTTTGAGTCCATATGTTCAGAATGTACAGTGATACCCTTGTAGTTTTGCCATCAGATTAACAAATATTTTAACTTGTGGAACAGCTGATTATCTTCTAGTACCATATCAGCAGTTATAATAATACTGTTTCACATTCCAGAGAATATCATTTAAATACTCTTTTTTTTGGAGGAAAATACCAGTATATAACACAGAAGAAGCAACAAACTACTACCTACGTTTTACTACAAATTGCTAGCAGACTACGTTTTCTGGTAATCACCCTGAAAGTCTGAGTAGAAATGATTAGATCAAAAGGGCTGGGACACCAAACTACCCTTTCTCCTTTCTCTAGGGTGAGCTAATCTCTGCAGGTCAAGGTTCAGTGCTGTGGTGTAGCAGGAAGGAGTTCGTGCTGGAGTGATAAGGCAGGCAGTCAAACTGCAAGGTCTGAACATGCTAGGAAATGTGTAGAGAGGAAATGTAAGCAACTAGAATAAATATATATACTCATGTTCTTCAAAATAAACAACACAAAGCTGTATTAGATGAGCCTTTTCTGTACTTGTCCCTCAGCAAGGTTTGCTTCAGTGTTACGTTTTTATGAGCATACCAGGGAAAAACTAGCCATTTGCAATGAATTTGCTACCTAACAAAAACCTCAGTTTCTGTTGAAATCGTTTAACAAATTTTATTTTTTTAGCAAAGGGAAGACCATACTAATAATAGAGAAAAAAATCCTTAAATTTCAATGTATGTTAACAGATTTTATTAGTTTAATACTGATAGGAATAAGCATAATACAGAGAAAAACTTTAGATGTTGCATTTTAAGTCCAGGCCACCAAGCCAGGGAAAGTCTGTAATTTGCATTTTTTTCAAAGAAGATTGCTAGCCCCTGCAGTTCTGGGTATCATCAGTTATGTTAAACTGCAATACATGACAGACTGGAAAATTAAGATTTTTAAGAATTAATTAAGAAAATTAAGACAATTTTAAACTTAAATGTGTATTCAGCTACATTAGAGTAAAATAAAAGGATATTATATATGATATATATTATTCTACAGTAAAATAAAATTCTTTATATCTCATGCAAATATGTCCAGGTTGAACGTTTAGAAAAAGATCTTTCATTTAGAAAGGAATGGCTGCTGTGTAGTGGTGTATATTTAAAGAAGGCCTCCAATTCAAGTATACACTGATTTTATCTGATCAACACCCTTGCCTGATGCCCCCTGCCCCCCTCAGCTTCCCCAAGCTCTTAAAGGGACCAGAGCAATTCTGGAACTATGCCAAAGCTGAAGCTGGGCATGTCATGGGATGAAATGTCAGATCAAATACACAATCCCTGGGAGAAGACCCAGAGACTTTTATAAGTGGGAATGGAGTGAAATTGTGCCCTTTCTTTCTGACTCTTAAATTCCATTGAAAAGGAATCTGAGAAGATTTAGGGAAAATAATGTAATATTATGTGCCATATGAAGAGGTAAATCCAGAGTAAAAAAATCAATCTCTGTGTAAGCATCATAAAGCTAACACTTGAACTATTTTTTTTTTTTAAATAAGATAAACAGAAATAAGATATAGACCAAAAATGTGATAAAGACTGGAGCCCCTTCAAAGAGCAGCAGAGGTGGTGTAACTTTTTGAGTAGTAGAAGGGAAAAATGTATCATGGAGGATGAAGGAAGACTTGATGCCATAAAACATGATTGTCATGCTGTCATATTGCTATGGATGGAGCTGAGTCCTGACCGTGGTGCAGAAGTATCTTCAGAATTTTTGGTCAGAGTAGTTTCAGTGGGCTATAAGAGATGGCTTCTGTGATATTGCAAAAGAGCTCAGGAACTCCTCTAAACATAGTAGTGGGAGAAGTACTCACCAATCACACCCAACCACTTCAGTAAGTTCTAAATATAAAATGTATTTACACTTTGATTTCACACATTGCTAAAAAGCCATGCTCAATTTTCGACACAAGCAAGGAGCCTAAAGTTAATTCATGCTTCTTCAGGAGTTCTCCATAGGCAAAGCTTCCCCTCCCCAGCATGACTTTACTCAAGTAACATTATCGTATAAGTACCATTTGCCAGGGAACTAATACATTTCTAACATATATTTTTAGTTATGCCCAATCCATGACTAGCCATACGTTGGCAGGTCAGAACAGAAGCCCCTTCAAACAGTACCAAGATTTAACTGATAGCAGAAGCATTCTTGGATTTTGGATTGGCAATCACATGAGCAATTGAACAGGAACTCACAAGAGGGGAGTTTTTGGTTTTTTTGAGGGTTACATTAGATTAGTGTAAAGCAGACGGCAGGGTAGTTATGGGCTGGTAGCAGACAGCAGTAAAGTTAGTTCAATGGACCTGTTTTTTGTAAGAAAGTATTATTTGGTTCTTTTCTTTTTTTCTTCCTTTTTTTGTTAATATATATTCAATTAATAACAAAAAGGCAAAGAACTTTGGATATCATGGAATTAATGCTTGGTTGTTACTCTCCCCTTTTTTGTCAGTCTTGAAAACCTTACTTCATACTGAAGAATAAATTTAATTCATTACCTTTATTGCACTGTATGAGGTTTTCATACCTATCTTTCTTCTCTACTTAGAGTTCTATATTTTCACCACTGCCATGTGCTTTTGGCGCCAGTTTAAATTACTCTGTTGGTCTGTACCTTCTTTAAAAATGGGAATGCAGAGGTGGTAGAAGTGGTAGAAATTGAAGAGAAATTAACAATCTCCAGCACGGGAGCAGTGGTAGAGGCATTTATTCATCATTGCTCATTACAGCCCTGGAGGGAACGCTCTCTGTATAAAGCTGTATGTTTGGAACTAGATGACCTTTAAGGTCCCTTCCAACCCAAACCATTCTATAATTCTATAATTATACCATTATTAATGACTTATATCTAAGAGGAAAACAAAGTGATGATCAGAATTCTAAGTAGCTTTGTGAAACTTTCAGATTTATCAATTCTCCAAAGTAAACTGAGGTTTTCTAAAATGCCAATCAGTTACCTGTTATTTCTGTTTAATTTCCCAAGCACTATGGTAGGGACAATCATGTGGGAAGTGTGCTTTAAATATTATGAATAGCAGGTGCAGCAAATAAGTGTTTTGGCTGCCCCCAAAATTAATTTGGATGCTTGAATTGAGCTCCTCAACTTCACAGCAGAACAATCACTATGGGCCACCAAACATTCTACAGATTGTCAAATTCAGTTCTACAGCTGCCTACAAACTTCCACTGAAGTACTACAAAATAAGACACTAGTTTGGTAATAGATGAATGCTGTGCCAAGACTAGGAAGGGCAATGGTAAAGGGAGATGTAACAAAGAAACACAACTGTGGCTCCCAGAATTAAAACAGTGGAAGAATTGAGTCTCACATTGCCAAGAAAAGGCATCTTGCAGATTAGCTACAACAGTACTTCCTTCCCCAGCTCTCTGCCCTATCCCTTTCTTGCAGGTTTTTCTCCCTTCTGCATGGATGGCTCAGCTGCCCTTGTAAAATAATTAGGTCAGCAAAATTTATAGTTTTGCTTCCTTAGGTAACCTGAAATTTGTGCCAGTGTGCCATTATAAGCGCATCTCCAAATGGCAGTGGTGAAGGAGCAGAAACTTACCTGACCTAGGAAAAGGAATTGCTGTGAAAAATACAGTAAAATTGGTAGGGTTTTCTTAGTAAATAGTGCCTTGGCTTTCTAGCAAAGCTGTTTTTTCTGTGCCTCTGCAGGCTGAGGTGACATGCACCATGAATCTTGTATGTCATCCTGACCAGACTTTGGAGAGGACCCTGAACTGATTCATGCCTACAAAATTTTATGAGAGACTAGATCTATTTTTATTTCCTTCAGATTAAATGTAGAGAAACTAATGTGTCTGTGAGAGCCATAGAGGTTATGTAGCAAATACGAAACATGATACATTTAATAGTTTGGGTTTTTTTACCAAAATGTGTATTTTAACAGAGTGTGTGTAACTGGCACATAAATTTCAGTTACTGGAAACTCAAATGTAGAAATCAATGGAAACTTTGAAAAGAATGCTTCCACCAAAATCTTACTTTATCAATGATTTAAACTTAAATGGATCTGTTCAATTTTAAATTCAAGTTGCAGCTGAATCCTTCCTCAGGGTAAAACAGCATGAACAGGGCAGCTGGAAGTTTCCTTGAGAGAGTGCATCAGCTATTCTGAAAAAAAACCAAAACGTTATTTTCTGATAGCATTAACCTCTTTTTGTCCCATGTCTCACTGCACACAGTGCTATGGAGGTCTACGTCTCAAGCTGTGGTGCACTTACCAAAATGGAGCGTATTCAGCCAAAATCAATTCAATACGCAAAAGGAGGACAAGTTACTGACTCTGCTATACTTCAGAGCAACATGGAGATAAAGTAACCACTCAGAGCTGGACTTCAGTGTGAACACCTAATAACTGTTTCACACTCCAAAACAAATGGTGACACTTTCTGTCCCCACTCTTACTGCTAGAGAAATCAAGACTCTTGGTATTCAATGAAGAGCAGAGTGCACTGTGGCCTTATGAACCATGATCTCTGCACACTGCTCAATTTTGTTGCTGGACAAGTCTCTAAGACCAGGATGTCCTCTGTGTCTTATTCAGCTATACCGTGACTATTATTTATGCCAAGATTCTTTCTGCCCTTCTTTAGGAAATAGGAAGGATAGAAGAATTTATGAAATCATGATGCAGCCCAAGAAAAGCTTTTGTGGGACCTTCTGTGAAAATGAGTTTGAATTGAATGGAGTGAACTCCAGGCCACTGGCTTCTTTCTGTATTTGCAAGAATAGAAAATCTTGGACTATAGTCATGCCTTTCTAACATGCAGAATTTTTTTCTCTCTGAGTGGATTGTACCTATTCCAGACCTTTACATACAGATGGTGTGTACAGTGCTGGGTGGAAATTCTGTGCATGGAAGAAAAGGTTGGGTTCTTTTCTTTGTTTAATCTAAAGTCTTTGGATCTGTTTCAAGACAGAGCAAGAGTTGGGAGATTAACTAGAAGAAGAATTCAGGCAACAGTGCTAATAGTCTTAACAGTGCAAGGTTAATAGAGCTGTGTGGTATTATAGCTCTACCCATGATATACCTACGCATCTAGTTCTCTTTGGGCAGTTATGAAAGAGGCACATATCACATGGTGGTTCGTACTCTTCTAGAAATACATACAGCTGACAGTTTACAGAAGTTACCAGTAGAATAGAAGAATTATTTCACAGATTAAAAGGCACCATCTAATGTAAATATTATTTTTTAAAAGAATAATCATTGTAAGCAAGTGTAAAGTGAATTATGTGGTATTTGAGTTTGTGATGAAGAACAGAAAGATATTATTAGCACTTTGATGCAAAACTGTCAAAGAAAGAGAGAGGTGGAAATGAAGAATGAAAGATAAAAATCATAGGTCTTGTTTATACTAAAAATCCCTTACAGTTTTTCCATAAACAAATGATGTACAGGAGGAAGATCTATAAAGTAAACATAAAAATATATGAATTTTGATAAAGAAAGTATGCTAATCAGGTTGTTTGAAAAGTACCAAATAGCTCATTTAGCAATATATGAAACACATGAGTGAATACATAGGCATGACACTTTATTAGTCCAGGTGAAGAGTGAATTGCCTTGCCTGTGAAGCAAATAGTATTGTTGAGGTGAAAATAAATTATGAAATACAGAATGAAGCAGAAGCTAATAGAAGACTCAGGGGAAAATATTTATCTAAATTTAAAGCAATATTACTTTCTAACTGGTAGAACACGTATAGTTTGTAGCATGTCACATCAAGCCAGAAGAATCATGGCCTGGGTGGTATCCAGATTAAAATTGGGGTTTAGAATTTGTCTGTCCCGCAGCAAATAGTAAGCTAATTCTTTTATCCTCTAAATTCAGTGCAAAGTCTAACCTGGAGCAATGTCCTATTTCTCGTGTTTTTCTTCTTCCTTTCACTCTGTTATGTAGTCTATCGACAGTCTTTGACAATTCTTATCTGGGGGTAAATACATTCCCAAGGAAACAGATGTGTCTTCCACTTCTGTGATGGAAGTAAAGGTGACTATGTAACCCCTTTTAGTTTGTTTATGTTAAAAGCCGATAGTGGGCAGCTGTCTTTCCCTTCACTCCCTGCTACAAAAAAATAGAAGGAGGCATTGTAAGCCAGGAATTGCCAGCATTATAGAGTGTAACGGAATATAACACAAACTGCATGGCACCACACAGTACTCTGCTCAAAAAACAGCTGTACATATTGCTTGGATGAAAGGGAAAATTCTAGGACTGTATTGTTCCACAGTTGAAGGTGTCTTTTTCCTTAATAATCTAGCTAGTGTACTGAAATTTCTTTATGCCATTCCCACAAAGAATAGTAACAGCATGGAAGTTACCATGCTAGAGCATGTTATTTGCCTGTTTGAGTTCATGAGTCTTCTCTGCCAGCAAGCAACACCAGAAACTTCAAAGGAAATTCTTCAGGAAAACTCTGAGGAGGAATAAACACTTCTGTCCACCTTCAAGCAAAATGGCTTGATTTTATAAATGATTAATGAAGATTTTTTAATTTTATTTTTATTTTTTTAAAAGCTACTCTGTTTATCTTTTTTAATTTAATAGAGAGGTCTCAACTATAAAAATACCTAATGCTTTGGAATTTGCTAGCTTTCTTGTCTTTATCTAGTCTAGCTATCATAGGCAGACATGAAAGGTAACATCCCCTCATTAAAATAAATGTAATGTTGTGACATAAACTGACAGAAGCAAGTAAGTCTCAAGATACTGATCTTCTCAGCCTCCTCTCTTTTGTACTGCCAAGAAAATGACATAAAATAAGATTTCTCACTCCTATTTAGAAGCATCAGGGTTAACAAAAAGAGAAGTCAGAGGAGTTTTGATATTTTTATTCCTATTTTTCACCCTGGAACTCCATAAATAATCTTAGCACATTGTCTCAGGGTACTTACAGGGATAGAAATTACTGTATTTAGGTGACAGAATGATTTCTTTAATGTTGCCTGGAGAAAGGTCTCTGATAGAGATGGGATTTAAAAATGGTGGAAAAGTAACCAAACAGTAAAAGACACCAAGATCAGGAAGAAAGCAAAAAAACCAAAAAATGTTTATGCCTTTTAAATCTGTTCAACTGTGCTTCATGTTGTTAATATGATTGCATGGTGCTTTCATTTGACACACTTAAAGCGTACTTTTTAATGGTTGTGGTAAGCGTTGCAAACAGATTTTTTTTTCTGATGGTACCACAGGGAAGACCATTATGATTTTCCTTCCCATTGTAAAAGAAATGCATAGCTGAATAGCAGAAAGACATCCAAGGCCAGGCTGGATGTGGTTCTGGGCAGCCTGATCTGGTTGAAGATGTCCCTGCTCATTGCAGGGTTGTTGAACTAAATGACCTTTGAAGGTCCCTTCCAACCCAAACTATTCTATGATTCCATGATTCTATGACAAGAAGTGTCATTTCTAGTTACCACACATGTCCAGAAGGACTATCTCCCAAAAGAATGCTCAGTCTCAAACATGCCACTGAGGGAGAAAACTACATTGTGTAGAGGTTTTGCTGTAATATTTACCTATGACATTTCCCTGGTAAATTGAGTTGAAATATATTTTCCAAGGTAAGGTAGCATTTCAGTTTTGTTTGATGTGCAAACATATTGACATAAAACATATCCACTTCATTTTTAAACATCACGTCCTAGAGTCTGACTGAGTTTGCAGGAAATGAGTTGCACAGAAATTCACAGCTTCAAAATAACAGTGCATGCGTGGAGTCTGAGGGCAGAAGAACATCTTACAAATGCTGGTGATGAGGAAAAGAGATGAAAGATAGTTTTTTAACATCCTAGGATCTAAAATCAAGCTGTGTCTGCATTGGATGTTAGAAGGACTCTGTTAAGTAGCAAATGGGAAAGGAAAGCCTCGGTGGTTTAGTCACTAATTGATGCCAGACTTATGGAATTCATTTTTATCATGGGGAAAATTACAGTAAGTCACTGTATAGGTAAGGCTCCTTGGAGGATTTGGCATGGGATAGCCAGCAAAACTGAGGTTCCAGCTACAAACAACTTGCTCACCTCAGTTCTGCAGATCTTCATCATAAGTTTAAATCTAATTATAATCCTGACAAAATGCAAGAAATTAAATCAAGACTTTGGATTCCTTGCCAGAGCAGGCAATTAAATCCCTAAAAATGCTTGGGGCAGCAGCTTTTCTCAAATTCATTTTCCCAGCAGACATTGCCAAAAGTGATGGGTGTTCATGTTCGTTTTAAAAAGGCAGGTTATAGTATGCTTAATGACACCGTAAATAAAAACAGTTCAAAATTTAGTATGTTTTTTTCCAGCGATAGGGTGCCCACCACCTCTCCAGTTCTTTTTCAGCAAGTTCCCTTTAGCCTGAATAACATCATATCTGACCTTTTGTCCTTTTTTTCTGAGATGTTCACTATTTCCTCGATTTGTACTGGGATTCTGGATAGTTTGAATTGCCTGACCTGTACCTGGTGCTCAATACAGAAGTACAAGCCAAGTATAACAAAGTCTTACAGTCTGAAATGCTCAAAAATCTTAATCCCCTTTAAGTTTAGGACAAGAAAGTCTTAGAGGACTGAAGCGGATCTTCTACCTGAGTTCAACATGCTAATCCTCACAGGTTAAAATTCACATGTGTGTCCCTCTCCCTCCCCATTCCCAGCTGAGTGTTCCATGGTGGAGCTATTCTACCCTAGGCTATCTCAAGCTAGCAGTGTCTGTGCTAGGTAGTATGTGCTTGGTTCAGTTTTAGCTCTTTAACATGAAAGATTAGTGGGGTTTGTGAGGAGACAACTTAAACAAAAGTATGGCTCTGTAATTTTGACTATGTCTAGAGAAGAGAGTAGGAGGTAGTTGTTCTGGCTGCCTGTCTCATTCATTACTAGTACTGTGACTTTGTTATGACACTTCATTATGATTGTGCAAGATGGTATCCTACATTTTAGTGCAAAAGGTGTCTGGGTTTGCCTCTCCCTCCTCTCATGGCCTTTAGGGGTGCTCAGTCCTGAAAGAATGGAGAAGTCTGCTGGGAAGCTGCTGTAGCTCAGGAAAAGTGCTGTAGCTGGAGAAGTGAAGGGAAGGCTGAGCACATATGCTTGCACTTACCCTGCTGTTTCAAAATGTGTCTCTCTGGGGCAGCAGCCTAACCCCAACCGGGTGCTCTGCAGCTGCGCTGCCCTGCAGTGCAGTGCTGACTGTGCCATAGCTGCTCATCAGACCTAAGCACTGTTTCTAATCTCAAACCACAGCCCTGTGTTTATGATGTTAAAAAAAAGAATAGTTCAATGCCACAGAGCAAACCCAAGGTAGCGGCAGCGTATCTTGGTGGGATGGCCCCTCTCCAAGGAGGAGGAAGCCACAAGGCGGCACTGAAGCATCATTTTCCCCGTGGGAAGCCACAAAGGTGCAGACAAACAGGGTCAAAAGTCTGCAGCCTCTTTCTCACTGCTTCACGGGTAAGTTTTGCAACTGGGCTGGAGGCTGAATGCTCTGATGTTATGGCTCTTCACTAGAAATACAAATGAGCCAAACCCCAAAAGACTGTTTGAAGTGGCGTGGCTTTTATTGGGATTTTTTCTTAATGTTTGCAAATTCATGTGCTTGTTTCTGCCTGATGGAACCTCAGGCAGCCCCAAGGAAAGCTGCTTTAGGATCCTTCCAAATAGACTGCAGCCAGAAATTCCAGGATATGCTTTGAGTGCACTTGTGCCTATTCATTCCCAACCCAAATCCCACATCAGATGTGTTCAGATAAGTTTGGAAAAGCTTTACAGTGACTCATCAGTGCTTTCTGTGCTTAGCAGGATAGAAATTCACATCCTTCTGAGGTTTTTCTTTACAAGGTTTATGTAAAGCTGTACCTCAGAGCTGAAAATATTTAGGAAAAAAGCAGAGAACAGCAAACCTGTATTTGCTGTATTTGCTGATGGAACACTGTTTCCCTCCTTGCTGATTGGAGCTTGATTTAAACCTGATTATTGAATTAAATGTACATTTTGCATCTGTTCAAACAGCTTCTGATGATGGATGCCTTCATGTTGAATTTCCCAGTCTTAACTAAACTAAGAAAAATTCTCCATGGTGAAAGTTCAAGTCTTTACTGGGAAACGACAGAGATCAAACACTCCAAAGGGAGGACTCCAAAGGAGAAAACAAAGAAGATACACTGGGTAAGGGACAGATAAAATAACCTTCCTTCTGGACTAAACTGACACAAGCTTTTTTGATTTAAATTAAAATGATGGAGAGCAACTTAAATTAATCCCTTGGGTTATTTAACACATTGTATAAATTAATCATTAAATGAATTCCAGAAGCTGCAATGCTAAGAAAGAAAAAAAAGAAAATCTGCCAGGTAAGAGGACGTTTATGATGAGCTGAATTTGGATGCTGCAAACTTATCCAAAGGCCAAAAACTGATGAAGCCCAAGTGCACTTGAAACTCGTCAAATAATGAAGCATGACGAGTGCCCATGTTTTGAAGCCAGAGCAGGCATGCACATAACCTCTGCAGGACCTGTGCTTCCAGAGGCTTCAACAGGATGCATCTCCCAGTAAACCTTACAACTGTAAAAAATCTTGGTGATTGCTATTCTTACGCTTTGAAGCACAGAGATTATCCCAAGCAACTTTCTTTGCCATCAGTCAATACTTGTGAGCAACTTCGTTTTTTCTTTCTTCATTTCTTTCCTTTTTCCTTTCTTTATTTCTTTCTTTTTTCCTTTTCTTCTTTATTTTCTTCTTTCTTTCCTATTTCTTTCTGGTAGGTCTATTTAGAGGTGGTGAACAGCCCTCACTACTTTGACGGTGGAGAGAGAGACAGGCAGAGCAGCACTGTCTTTATACAAAGTTGCCTTTCATCCCAGCTGGGTTTTAGACTGCAAATCTGTATTTTTAAAAGGAAAGCTTTCCTGCCAGCTGACACTGATATTTTTATATATAATGCATGCTAGAAAATAGGTCTTTCAACATGTTCCCTCCATTTTTAAAAACAGCTGTTAAATCTCTCAGTCCTGGAATATGGGATTAAAGAAAAATTGTGTGGGCAGATAGGGCCTGTGAAATGTTTTGATTAGAAATCCACGGAGTAGGGACTAGAGCCTTAGGTATGGCTGGTGAGAGTTAAATCATTGCTGCTAATTATGGTTTTGCCATGTGGTTATCAGTCCATGAGAACTGGAATAAACAGGCCACTTTCCTTTTGTGAGTCCCCACAGAGCCATCAGAAGTGAGCAACTTTCTTTTGCCAATGACCTGAAAAAGATTGAAGCTAAGTCCTAGAAGCAAAGGAAGATAAGTTCTGTGATCCTCTCTCAAACCCAGTCCCATTGTATGGGTTTGAGATTCATGCAGTGAAATCTAATTTCTCAGCAGGTCCCTTAGACCATTATCCCCAGAGCAAAGGCTGGCCTCCAAAGGTAATACCCAGGCGCTGTGCTTGAAAAGACCAATTTAGGTCAGATGAGAAAAAATAGAGTTTAAGTCCAATGATAATCTCCAAATAGGTGCAAAAGGCAGAGAAAGAAGTGCACAGAAAATGAAAAAGGAGTTCATAAGCCTTCAGTTCTTTGGAAGTGCATCTGACTTGCTCTGAAGGAAGTGGTGGTGTGCTGGCTATAGACAGATTTGGTTTGTTTGGAGCAGAGGTTCTCAGCCTCGTGTACCTGGAGATGCTTCTTCTGCCTAGCCAGGTCGTATACTGAGAGCAGGAAGGTGTGATAATGACCAAGCTCCTTGTAATCTGGAGGGCAGTTTGAATCTGGTTTCTTTATTGTTCAGGATACTTTGTATGTTGAACAACTGGTACAATGTTGTGAGTGTGAATGACTCCTTACAAACTCATACAGGAAATCCTTCTTTTCACAATTTGTCTTGCAAAGAGACAAATTATGAAGAAAAGACATAGAAAAATGAGCTGTCAGTTTATTGCTCTTGGGATTGCTGTAGATTCTTGTTTGAAATGTTTCCTTGTTCTCCCATGTTTGTCTGTTCAGACTGCTGATAAGAAAGCAAATAATCTGCAGGTAAAGAAGTAGTCACATTTAGCTGGGAGGTTCTTGGTGATTCCCATCAGGAACTGGTTTGTGCTGCAGCTGCTGCAGTACTAACAACAGTAAATGTAAATTCTAGTTTATGGGAATGTGACTATAGTCTTAAATCATGCAAGAACAGGTTGTGAGAAGGATAGAGCTGGCAGATGCCAAGGAGTACTCTCCCATGAAAAGTATCTGAACATCCAGAAGAAAGGGCTGAGGTCTACAGAAAGCCTGTGAGGCCAAAATATGTCTCCTGAGAGCTCAGGGCTGGATCAGAAATGTGCAGAGGAGCTGAAATTCCTGGGAGCAGAAAAGTTGAGTGAAAGTGTTGCTGTCAGCTGTGTGTCACTTGCTGCTGAGAGCAAAACCCCAGAGCTACTTGTGGGGTGGGACTAAGCAGAAGAGAGTGCACCAAGTGGATGGAAAAACACAGGAATAAATTTGGTGCTGACCCATTGATTTGAACTGTAAATGGCACAAATGGGTTAACAGAGTGCTGAGTTTTCCGCAGCCCCTGGATTGATGGTTGTAGGAGCTGGTGTGGAGCCAATAAACACTGTCCCTTTGGGCTGGATGTTAAGAAAGTTGCCTGCATCATAACCAAATTCACTCTTGCAAGGCACTGAGGAGTCCATGAGGTCAATGGAAGAGCAAACTGCTGAAGTGGAAGTTAGCAGTGCAGGAGTGGATGGTAGGACAGTACCATTACAAAGGCACAACTGAATTTAGAATCATAGGATAGTTCTGCTCCAGGTGTTGATGGAATATTCTTTGCTTCTTGGGCATTCCTCTCCTCCCATCAAAATCATGCGTTGCATTCGTAGCTAGTTGAGGACTAGCTTTCTCTAAAATGTGATCATTTTAAAATTAAAAAGTTAAGCATTGCAAACTGATGTAAATGATAGCAAAGCCTAAATTAAAGTATTCACATGTTACTGCCTACTTTAGGTAGTTAAATACTTAAGATTCTGTTTAACTGCTCTTAAAACAAGAATCTTGGGGCTTAGTAGTAAGGTAAGAATCTGTATTAGAAGTACATCAATTCAACATAGTTATGAGAATGGGACATAATTAGAATACACTCTGGACACTTTGCGGGTTTCAGGTTGTTTTAGGGAATTGATTTCTTTATTATGGTCATGCCTCTGCACTTTTACTGCAGTACTTATATTAAGTGGCTTGCCTCTCTGTTATTTCTGGAAAGTTTCAGTTAATGACTTGGAAATTGTAGATAAGCCACTGATTTTAAATGTTATTTTCTCCCTCAAAAGAAAAGCTTTAATCCACAGAAAAATATTCCAGCTTTGTCAAACAAAATCATAATTTCTGGATCATGGTGAAGTACACACAATATTTGTCATGGTTTGGAGTGAAATATAGCTGTGCAGAGCTTTTACACTGCAATTAACTGTCTTTAGCAGTGAGCATCAAAACATTGCAATACTCAGGGTTTCATTATTAATAATATCTGTTATTGAATATATGAAATTATCCAGTCTTTGTTGACTTGATTAGCAAATGTTCATATCAATAAAACAGGAGAATATAGTGATTGTTAGAGGAGACAGTTGCAACAATTATCTTCAAATTATAACAGGCATCTCACAAAAATGTGGTTTGATTTTATAATGTCTCACAAATAAACGTAGTTTTGTGGTGTATTGCTAGTAGAAGACACCAGTTAGCCACAGAAGGAGTCACTAGATAGGCCATCAGCAAGAGGTAGCACAGTAAGCTTTGTTAATAGACTTCAAACTTTTATTTGTGGGCTAGGATGATGTAACTCATCAAATATGCCTTCTGCCTATACTTTTTTTCATGTATTTGAGGAACCAATTCCCAAGGTAACCACTGCTGACATTTTGCTTGGTCTTAATTATTACAGGGAGTTTATGGTTTTTTAAATTTTTGGTATACAGGAAGCAGAATTACATCACATTTAAAATAAGCATAGGGGTTTCTGTTTTGCTATTAAGTAGCTAAATATTTTCTATCAGATATTCAAGATAGATAAGGTAAATAAGTTTTTCTTATTTCAAAATACATCTTTGTGATTTGGAGCAGCTCAAATGAGCAATTAGGAAATACATGATGCTAGCTAAAAATGCATTTTTATCCACAGAAAAAGAATACAAATTACAAATTACAAATTGAATGTAACAATTTATATACTCACTGAAAAACGTGTCAACTTAGTACATAGAGCAATAGCTGATATTCTGAATACTTTGCAATGTTGTTAGTCCATGGATGACCATTGTTTCACCTCTCTAATCCTACATACATATTAAGATTTTTGAAATGTGCTTTGAGATCATTAATGTATCAAAACTGTGTATTACAGCCATGGTAGAGTTTAAGAAACTCGTATCTTATTATAAAACACACTGAAAGCAAAGTTTGGAAGTAAAATGTGATGTGTGGATCTATGATCATGGTATTTAAGAACCAATCAGACACAAAAAGGATCAACAATATCCTAAACTCGCTAAGTAACAAACCTCACTAGGTCAATAGATGTAAACTGTATAATAATTCTTCGTGTATTTATCCAAACCAGACGTACTAATATCAGGTTTTTATTAATGAAGAATATATATTTAAACTCTAGTTATCAAAAATATTTATATCACATGATGTCATTTAGCTCAACACTTTTATTGTAATTATCTTCATAATGCTCCTGCAAAGTAGAGAAGTACTGTCAGAGAGCAATATTCAAGCTTTTAAAAAAGGATTGCTAGAGATCAGGGTATTGATATTATATTATTTCATTAGACTCAGATCGGCATTCTAGATATGGAGACCCTCCTTATTTTCCATTGTTTCATCTTGTTCATCAAAGAAAATACTGATTCCAACCTAAGGGAATCTCTTTTCTGTAACATTTTAGAATGAATGTCATCATTTAAAAATAAATGTTTAAAAATGTATGTGTGCCCTGACAAGAAAGGAAAACAGTAACTTTTTTTTAGTGGCATAAAGCAAGAAATTATTAGATGTACCTGGAGCTAATGGCAGTGTTTAAGGCAGTGTTCAAAGTCAGTTTGAGAAACCTAATCTAGTGAAAGATGTCCCTGCCTACAGGAGGTGATAGACTAGATAATCTTTAAAGGTCCCTTCCAAAGCAAACCAGCCTGTGATTCTGTGATTGAAGCATAAAGTGATAAGTCAGGACTGGTAGTCATAATGTTTGGTCTTTATTATTATGAGGAAACTAATATTGTAGTCAGCAGGCCAAATGCTCTTTTGCACTTCTGCGATATAATCAGTTATTAGGATTTGGAGCTGCCCTTTAAACATGGTTCACCGATAAATAAAGCTGTTTCTGTACCACTTGACCCACATATTTAAATAAATAAAACTGAGTTGAAAGAACCAATACAATTTATTGTCTATTTCCTAAGGATTGCTGGTTATGATTTAATTTGACAGTAAACTACATCAGAATAAAATTTTCCCATAAGGTTAGTTATACCGACCCCATTTACTATGGTATTCATGTCAGTTAAACACCAGGAAATAAGTTCTGGAAAAATTACCACATACAAAACTAAGCACTAGTTTTATTGTTGTTATTAATTACATTGTGCCTTAGATTTTAATGTCTTCACAGATTAACAAAAAAACATGTAATTCATAAAGGAAATACTAGTTCTGCCATTGCATTTACTAAAAAGATTTTGCAGAATAACAAAATAGTTCATATATTATTACAACCTAGTAGGTCATTCTTCTCCTTTTGGTGTCCACGTTATACTAAACTTCTTCAACTTGCTGTCAGAATAGGTATTATATAGGCAAAGTAGACATATTTTTATAGACCTTCAAATTGCTTTAAAATGCAACACAACAAAACAAAAGTTCCCTTTTTGAATACTTAGGATTTAACCAGTCTACAAGTTTCCCATTTCAGGGTATTTTTAGTAGAGATCAGTAACTCTTCACTTGCTGGCAACATAATGATCCTCAATTGTAATATCTGCAATTTTATATTCTGAGTAGCAGCCACCAGTATCTTACACATCTTACAGAAGTATTTCTATTAGTTTGTCTAGTCAGTGCAGGGTTGTTTGCGTTTCTTTTTTTTTTTTTGATACAGACTCTTTTATGATTCAATAACTTATTGTAAATTTTACTTGGATTTCAAACACTCTTGCAAACTATACCATTGATCCTGCAATCAGATTAGTAAGGCCTGACTGCTAAAGCAATGTGGAGCTCCATATGCTTTAATTAAATTCTGAATGTAGTCTGCTTTGAAACATAAATAACGCCTTACCAATCTAAAGCAGGAATTGTATCTCTCACTGGAAATGCTATCCTGTAATTCAAAGAGCCTAATTCTACATTTTCAGCTACTGCTTTCCTCTAATTGTTTGAGATCAAGTGTTTGAGGCCTTCCTGCTGCCTCAATGCTCTCTTTCGTGCGTATGTACAGTTTCTGTCCACTTGCCTACAAGCCAGGAAGTTGACCTTTGCAGTTTTTAAAGTAAATATTCACTGGGAGTATACACAGTGCACAGAACCTTAGGGCACCAGTGATGCTCAAAAATATCTCTGATGTGTGTGGTGATGGCAAACTGCTGAAGTTTAAAATACATCAAAATATACTATTTCAATACTAACCATCCTTTAACCATACTTATAAAGAATAAGAACTTTATGTTTTCTTAATTAATGTAGAAACAAACAGTCACTGGAGACAATCAGAGCTTGATCGCAACATCTTTTTTGCTTGCATTTGCCTTCAACTTTTAGTACTTTTTTATGCTAAAAAGAACACAACAGAAGACAAATTTATCAAATTTACTGGGGTTTCAGTGTCTTTGTTCTCTCCCACTGTCATTAAAATCATGAAGGATTTGCTGTTGTTATTTTTGGTCCGGGTGCCATCAAAGTTTCAATATGTTTCCTTATTCAGCCAAGTTTAAAGGAACTTCCTTGAATAGAAGTCATTCTTGGTGAATTATATTGCCCAACACACATAGCAAGCTTTCCAAAAAACCACACCTTGAATGTTTTGTGTTTAACAAGTTTTACTTGTACTTTCCGTCTGTGTGCGTGTCTCTGTGTGTGTATTTGCACTCTTCGTATGTACACAAACGCAGTGGAGTGAGTCTCAGTGGTTCTTTGATGTGGTTTTAGCTGACCAGTTGGATAGTGTGTCCTTAAGTGTATAAATAAACTAAAATACAGCAAAACTCCCCAGATCTAGACAGAACTTTGGAGAAGTTTGAATCTACATCTTAACTTCCTGGAATAATGTAAGTATATCTATTATAATAAACTGAGGATGTATCTGATTGTTTGTTAGTGCTGCAGAGAACAGCTACAGCCATCCTCTTAGCCAACAATTAGTGTCACTTCATGCCAATTTCCAACCAAGAATGCATTTGGCTCATGCTAATCCCTGAACCATTAGCAGAGGTACTCTGTGAAACTATAAACTGGAGAGACTAAAACATGACAGTATACATAATCAAATGCCCTGAATTGTTCCCCCCCTGCCATGTTCAATTTCTTTCTATCATAAGCTAGAAGTAGATGATCAGCCAGCCCAGTACAGCATAAAATTATCAAAATTTTGACTTACATAATTCCCTACTTGCAATTCTTGTAAACAGTGCACTGTCTCCCTCCTTCTTTACTTTGTGTTTGCATGTGGATGTTCTTGTGATGGACCTTTCCTAACCACTACATAGTGAGCCTCCAAAGTCACCAGATAACTGGTAGAAGTATATTGACATATATATATACAAAGAAGTCACAGTACAATAGCTGACAACATTCTGCTTTCTGAAAGCTGTTTGATGGAATATTTGAACAATGAATTGTCCATCCATGACAGAAAACTTCCTAGGGAACTGCACAAAGAAAGCAAAAATGAGGAAACATTGTTCTGAGAACAGGTTTGACTGCTTATCTTGTCTTGTATATTTTACCTCTAATTCCAGTGACTTAAAAAAAATATAGCAATGCACAGCTTGCAGCTTTGGGGTCATTCTCTGCCTTTTGTTGTTTTTTTTCTTAATGGAAATCTACTATTTAAAATATATCTGCCTTTCCAATCTGTGCAGTCACGGAATTCGAAGTTGTGCACCCTGCCTACCCTTAAACAGCTGTCTCCGTTGAAACAGGAGATCATTCAAATGACAATATGTTTACATAGAAGAATACCTGCGTGAAAATTATTTGCATGAGAGGGTAACAAGTTTCTTTGCACCATACTTTCCTGACCACCAGGGCCCTGAATAATATGCTTTAGTGGCGGTCTTAGCAGTTCTGGGGTAATGGTTGGACTTGATAATCTTAAAGGTCTTTCCCAACCTACTTGATTCTATGATTCTCTTTTCTGATGGATTCCTTCATTTCAAATTGATGCACTACAATTCACTATCACAGAAATGATAACATCCCACATAGTTATCACACCCTCTGACAGCTAAGCTGCTGCAGACACAGCTTTGTTGCCTTGCCACAACCTACATGTCAGAGAAATGCATTGGCTAGGCTTGCTGGGTAGAATTCACTACACTGGTTTTGGGTTTCTACTTGAATTATTTTGATGCCTGTTCACTTTGTCACATGTAGCAGCAGAAACTGAGTAAGGTGCAAAATGTCCCTCCCAACTCTGTCTCTGTGCCCATAACTAAACCTGGCTGATTTAATCTCATACCTGTTTTGTGGTGGTCTTTAGGATGAAAAGAGGCATGGCCACATCTGTTAAGAATTGAACAAGAATAAAATAATTCTACTAATTCAAGAGAGATTTAAAATAATTACATACACAAAAAAGTAAAAGTTTGATTTCATTCTATTAGGTCTTATGCGTGATTAGTACTATTCATCACTTGCAGCCAACAAAAAGGTGACAAAACACCGTACTGTGTATTCTGCTTATTTTAACAGAAATGTAATTAAGGTTTTATGCTTGCTCTAGATTAAATTAGTAATGGCAGGTGGTCTGCTAATTCACAAGACTAATATTAATGAGTGTCAAAGTAGGGCTGCACAGTTCAGGACTACCTGCTGCCTTCTTTATTGGTTATTCTCTGAAATGTTGAGGCTAGACTAATTAGATTACCGGTTAATAGGAGCAGGTGACTTTAGAAGAATCAGCACGTTAACTGTTACAGGCAATGTTAAACATGCATTCCAGTGACATAATCAAACTAACTACTAATGAGGTTAGTAATGGAAGTAATGGGAAGTTGCTTGTAAAATAATAGCTGTGTTTACTTTTAAGCTCATTGCCAGTTTATTGTTTTCATTGATGACATCCACAGGTGTGCTGTGATGGTGTGTTCTGTTTCAGAGAAAAAAATGTCAGTTACTGATAGCAAATGAAAATACACTCAGGACAGCAGAATTACAGAGGATGATGTTCCGGTGGCCAGTAAAAGATTGGTTACATCACAACATTACCTTCTTAAATAATTTCAGTTAGCATTTGTTGAAATCAGCTGTAATCAGAGCAAATTAATATTTTTCCCTCTAAAATATTTTTAGTACAAACATACTTGAATAGATTGGAGAAATCCACTTAGTATAAATTGTCTTATGCGTCCATTTTGCATAAATGTTAGTGGCACACAAGAAAAGTACCAATAAACAAACACCCCCAAATATGTGTTGAAATGTGGTACTCCTGATCATCAGAGCCATTTTAAAGACCACATTGTGGCATATGGCAACGAACTGTTTGTTTCAGATGTACATATTTGAAAGACAAATGCTTGCTACTTTAAGAGGAATTGTTTTCCTTCCTACTCTCTTCCTTAAAATAAAGCATTCCTCCTTGTTTCTAATATTGTCGCTTTTTATTTCCATTCAGCAAAGTTTCTTGCCCTTGTCACTTCAATGCCACATCTGAGTTCTGCTTAACATCTGACTTAGATCCCCATATATATCCTGATAGAACTAGAACATTTGCGGTTGTTCCTTAGAGACTTTGTCCCAAGAAGATTGACATATTCCATTTTCCATAGCGGAAATATCCCATGGAAGGAAGGGGAAGGAAACATGTCACCTGCCAGTCTCTGTTCCAGTTCCAACATTTGCTTCTTGCGCTGAGCTCAGCCCTTCACCAGGTTCCTGGCTGCTGTCATCCAACAGCCACCTTCACCACCAGAGAGTGTGCTGAGGCTCCTAAAGCCTTCATAGTCCTCTGGACTGTTTTAAATTAAATAACATTTTCTGTAAAGGAAGAAACCCTGCAGGGAAACATGAAGTTTGAGGGTGAAGTACTTCCAAGAATGCAACTGATACTGATAGGAATTTTGGGACAAGGATGAACTTTGTTGGCTGCGACCCAGAGAACTACCTTCCTGCATCTATTGCATGTTGTGGCCAAAGCTGAAACATCTGCCATCTCCGAGTTCTTCTAACTTTTTGGTATCCATGAACAAAAGATCTGGGTATCAAACAGTAGCAACAAAGAAATTATAAAAACAGGCCAAGAGACATATGGCAAACATGATCGTGATAGCTACACAGAAAAACTTAGCACATTGCTTACATTGCTCTTGCCACTAGAAAATTACTCAGAATTACAAGGCTGACCTACTTTAGGGTTTGACATTCTTTTCAAATGCTCTAGGGCAGGTACTTTTTAAAGCAAGATACTTTTGGTCTGCCAAGGTACATCTACAACATATTGGCTGCCAGCACTAATATTTCTTTTAAAAAGATATTTGAAGGACAGATCATATGTACTGTTCGAACAGAAAACATAAAGGAAAATGTCTGTAGGGTTGAGGGAGAGAAATTGCATATGCAAACAATAGAATTAATGCTGCAATATTTGCTAAGTTTATTGGTACAGCTTCTGTGTACTGAGAGCTTTCTTCATTTGGAGTAATTAAGAAGGAACTGAATGTCTTTGCCAGATATTTGTTTTTAGAAAAGATGGATTTCCAATTAGTTCCACTTAAATCAACACAGAATTTGAGCAATATTTTTCATGATTTTGGTTTCTAGTTACAGTAATAATTATTTTCAATAAAATTATTTTCATACTAAAACCAGATTATAAAACACATATGAATTTCCCCTTTTCTGTACTATCCCCATTAAGAACTGGCTTGTATTATTAATAAATGTGTGTACAGTGAACTTTATGTATTTGTTTGTTTTATTCTGTGTCTTTTGGGATAGTAAGTTATGCAGGAAGAGCTGTGGGAAAACAGAGATCAAGCAATATTAAGCCAACCTTTGTTCTGTAACTTCTCATTTACTCTGGCAGGTTTTGACTGGAGAGGGAGCTGAAATAGTATATAAGAATAAACAGGATAAATTTCAGCTTTAGCTCAGAATTCTCTGACTGTTGGATCTCGTTCAATTTTCTCTGAAATCACTGGAAAAGTTCTCATTGATTTCTCCATGAACTGGGTCAGACTTTCTTCGACCCTTCAGTTAAATCCCTTGAGACAAATTCTTTGTTCTGATAGATCTCACTAGTCCCATGAAACTAATGAGTTCAACAGCTGAAGCTAAAGGATAAAGTTTACCCTGTGCTATTTTCTTTATAGAGTTTTGTTAGGGTTATAAATCCCATTGCTGTTGTGTAAGTGAAGGAGGGAAAAGCCCAAAGGGGAGAGGTTAGAGTTCATTTTTTATTATGAGGTAAACAAGAAAAAGGCACAACATTTCAGATAAGCCTCATATTTTGACCTTGAAAACTCAAACATTGTCAACCTACTCTGTACTTTTGAAAACGAATTCAGCAGGGGCTCATTTGTTTCACGCTTCTGACCTTAATTTAACTGTAAATATTTTCATCATAATTTTGATGACTGAATTAATAAATCTGCCTCCAAAACATTTTCCCAGTATGCAATTGTTCCACTTCATACCCAGGTATAGATGAGATCCACCCTGGTAAGCAAACCCCATTCTGCCATCTGAGTTAACTGTGTCACACTGTCCGTATGTTCCTCACTAGTAAGGAGGTCACCCCACTTCATAGGAAATTTTAAAGATCCATTAGAAATTGAATTTGAGTAGTTTAAATAAACAGATGATGGGTTACATGAACAAAAACTTGATTTTATAGAATAAAACTATACTCCACCAGCGCTTGTATGCTTTGTAATGTTCAGGGTAGTATCAACAAATTAGCCACATTTAAACCTTTTCTTTGCAATAGCCTACAAAGTCCTTTTATCTCTCTTCAAAGGTACTTACAGGATGCTCAGCAAGTACAGGTATCCCATATTATGCTATTGTTATACACTGTCACTGCCATAACCATTAAATAAGAAATAGCAAACAGTAATTTTCAATAAGCTATGAACTTTCAGATTCTATTTTTCACTATGACCTGTGTTCTCCACAGAAGAAAACACACTAGCTGAAGTCAACATAGAAAGCTGATCTGACTAAATGACATGGAATCTGTTTCTGTCACAGTAGATTACTTCAGACTGGAACGCCAAAAATCATTTCAGAGCACTGTAGACATCCTCATTATCTCTAATTCCTTTTGATGTTAATCAAAACTATTGTCCTATTTGCAAAGTCCTTAATAACATTTTCCATCTTGACTACCATTCGTTTTATTTAGTCCTTGCCATCTGCTTAATTTTGTGGTTCTCTGATGACCATTTGAAATAATATCTCAAATGTTATTTGTATGGTCCTCATTTTGATCAGACTATAAACACATAATAATAATTTAGGCAACGTATGGTATACTAATGTGCAATTAGATTCTGAGGAGTTTTACTAGAGTTTGCAAGTGCTTTTTGAGGGTGGACATGACAGAGAAGAATTTTTCTAAAACAGCAGTCTTTCATCCTATGGACATTTTAGAAAGTTGACACCTCAAAAGCAAGTTCCTGACAGAGACTTCAAACGTGAAGAATATACTATGAGTATGTTTATCAAGATATAGAGAAACTCATAAAGTTAAAAGTAGGAATTTTACATGTAAGATTGAATCTTAGGAAAAAAAAAAGTTACATTTGAATTTTAACAGTGCTGGGATCAATGAAATTACAAGCTACTACAGCAGTGAATACTGAGCAGCTATGCTCACTTGTATGCTCATTATTATACCATTACAATTACAGATTGTGGAGACGTGGAGATGCAGAAAATATGGGAATTTGCTATCATCAAGAATGTGAGTGAAACATTTAATTCAAGCTTTTACATAAAAGCCACAGCCACAGAAGAAGGAGATAGTACAAAATGCTTTGGCAGTACAAACACTGGAATATGAAAACTTAGAAGGTCCTGTAGTAAAAATAATGATGATAAAAATACTTTTGTCGTTCAATGTATTTGTTTTGAATCCAATGCTGACATCGTTAAGTAAGGCAAGACAAAATCTCAGTGATGGAATAGTCAGTTAAGTTAACATCTGCAGACAGCTATGGGACAGTTAGTCTCCAAAAATGTTCTGGTAATGTCTAGTGAGCCTCCTCACTAGCATTCCTGAAATGCAAAATTTTTCTATTGGCGGAGTTCAGTAAAGATGTCATCAATTTCAGAGGTACATGAAAAAAGCATCAAAAAATATTGTGAAAATACCCAGGCAACGTCTTAATGAAAAAAAAAAATAAAAAGAAAATTAACTATTCTAAGGAACCAGTTCTATCCATAAAAAAAAAAAAAAAAAAAAAAAAAAAGTGTCACTCTTTGCCTGACACAAAATCATGAGGTGTCCACCAGAGTCAGCTAAACACAAACAGCAAAATGAGCAGCCATTCTGGGCCACAGCTATAAACCATGAGACATTACTATGTTCTGCCTCCTGTAGAAATGTGCTCAGAAGAGCAATGAGTCTGTGTTCCTCTCTATTGTTTGATCTAGATATTTTTCAATTTTGCTTTCTATTTAGGCCCTGGCTGTCCTGGCTTGGAGCCAGCCAGCAACAGGCTCATTCTCCCCTCCTACATACAAAAAATTAAGACCTGTGAATTTGTTCTCTCCCTCTGGAAAATGTAACCATAAAGGCCCAAAGCCTTGCCACTGCAAAGCTGAGTAACTAAGTAGCTTACAATAAGAACATTTCAATTATAAAAAGTCCCATTGTTTGTTTCCAGTTCCAAAACCTGATGCAATATCTGGAAGCATGGTATTTCCATTGAACTAGGCATCCCTACCTGAATCCCTGGTGGCAGAGTTTGTGAGCTCCATAAAAGACTTTGTTCCTGTAAAGCAAGTTTTGCCAAAAATCCTATGTAGCCCCTTCCTTACAAGTACCAGCCTTTGTCTCAACAAATCTCTGCACCTCCCACCTGTTTCACATAATTCCAAAACAAACCCCAGAGCTGAACTGGCTCCTACTCCCACCCGAGCACAAACATAATGACCTCTTCCAGCCAGTTATCTCATGCAGTGACTTGTTGAGCTTCCTCATTAGTCATTTGATATTGTCTGAGGAATGAGGAAGGGGAGAAAGTGGCTTTTGACAACAGCTTACCAGATAAATTAAAAATAAGCAAAGTTTGGCAGGCTTATTTATGGTTGCGATTTCAAAGACATTTTGTACTCTCTGGAACATAGTAAACTGTGAAGTGCTCATGATGTGCATGACCTTCATTCTGACATGCGTGACCCTCATCCTGATGTGTATGACCTTCATCCTGATGTGCATGACTCTCACCATTTTAAGACCTGCATTGTCTGCACATGAGAGAAGACTCTGAGTAGTAATTTTCCATTGACACTTAAATGTATCAGGCTGTTGGAAAGGAAGGAATAACCTATTGTTCTCATTCTTCCATTTCCCTTCTAGAGAAAAATTAAAGGTATCAGAACCAGAGCTTAAAAAAAGCAGATTGTGGGACTATAATTGGGATGAGGATCTGCTGCCATTAGAATATAATAGAAAATATATTCCTGTCTAATGCTGAACATTGGAAAATGAACTGCAGAAAATGGTTTGCAAATATGTTAGGTTCTGAATGCTGCAAGATTACTGTTAGAGTATCAGCTTTAGTGCACTGGCTACCTTCCAGTCTGGATAATTGCATTCTGCTTACTCAAACAAGCCTACAGTTTCACTTGAACATGGTATTCTTCTCTTCCTATCCTGAAATGTGGTACAGAGCTGCTGTGAGTTCATTAATAATAGAGCACTTCAAAAGTAGGCAATCCTCCATTCTGTCATACTGTTTGCAAATTGTCTTAGAGCAATGTAGGTGTATATAAAATGAACAGCCAGACTCAGTCAGACCCTGGCATTAGTGAACAATTTGAGTGCAATGGCTTCAAGAAAGGTTACTTTGGTTCCTTACACTCTTTAGAAGGTCACTAATTTTACTTGCTTTGCTCTGAATTCTTTTTGTAATCCTTTTTAGGAATAAAACTGTAATAATCTTTTTCACGTCTGTGGGATTTTGCGCTGTAACTTCAGGAGTTTTGAATTTTTTCTGCCATGTATTCTGAGAACAACCAGTTCTGTTTGAGACTAAAGCAACTCCATGTCACTCTTCATACATCCAGTGGGTACCTAAACTCTCATTATAGTTAAAAGATTAATAGAATGCTCCACACTAAAGTCAAATTTAATCCTGTGAAAAGACAGCTACGGTTTGTATCTAGGACAGCACAGCAGCTCCTGGTGCTTGACAGCTGTGCTCACAGACCTCATTCAGAGAACTCTCAAGGCAAGTACATTTATTGCTCCTTATTGTCCTCCCACATTATTCATTGCCAAGCCTTATCTCAGGCCTCCTATGCACATGCAGATGTACTCCTGGAGTTGTGGATATTGTATTAGAATAACCCTATGATCTTCTCTAATTCTATTGCAATAGACATCTACAAGCAGTTGATGTGCAGGTCAAGGTGGCCACTGACAAACCTGAATGTCTCTCGTTTTCTCATAAAGAATTTAGTAAAGTTCTGACATCTCTGTTAGCACCTCTACATTGTTTTGGTTTGATACGTATGAGGAAGAACCAATAAATAAGAGTAGAAAGTAGAAAGCTAGGCAGCAAATAGAATAGCAGAAAGAAAAACTAGTGAAATGGTGGTGATTGCAATGATTATTCTCAATGCTAGAAATGAGAACAAGAAACAAGGCATAAGTGTAGGCATAGGCAGAAAGAGGGCCATTGAGTAAAAAGCAAGCCATGATGTTCTAGGATGATAACCAGAAGATAACCTGTTGATAGGAAGGAGATAACCTGACTGATGAGTTCACCCTTGCTGCATGTGCTCAGTATGCCAGTGAATATGCCAGGGACTTTTTAACAGTGGAGGGCAGCAAGGACAAACCTTGTCCGTGCTACACATATCGCAATTCTGAAAACTTCTTCAGACTCTGCTAGTGGAAATCATGGCATTGCCCTCCATACCAGCTTGTGCTTTGGGTGATGGCAAAGCCCACATTCATCTGTATGTCAGGGTGGCACTGCTGTGCCTTCAACTGCTGTCATCAGTATCTTGCTGGCTATGGGTCTGATCTCTCTGGAACCTAAGGAAGAAGGGCAATGAAGTCAAAGATGCACATAAACTGTGGCAACTGGGAAACAAGTATTAACACCCTGGCCAATGTTTTGAATATGCAGAGTGCCCCAAAGGATGGTGGTACCGGAAAGAAGCTTCTGAACTCATTCGCCAATGCAAAGATCTCTGTAAAATATTTCTGTCTTGATTTTCTGCAACTCTCTGGGCACTTTCGGATATACAAAATATTTTCCAGTCTCACTGCCTCTTTTTCAGAATGTAAAGATTACAGTGTCTGGATCTGTTAGAATAATTTCACCTCTAGGTGAGAATATATATGTACTTTGATATCTTATACAGATACTATACTCATTAATGAGACTAGGGCTAAATAACTTTGCTACATTAATATGGTTACATTGCATCATTTCTATTAAAATTCAGTTGCATGTGATTTTACTTCTGTGTTTATCCAAGTACAGATAGAGCAGTTCCTCTTGAGAATATCTCTGGGTTATAGAAAACATTTGTTGTACTGATTACACTGGCAACTTTGTGGAGAGAAGCCTAGGATGCGTTGAAACCATTTTGTGCTCATCAGGCTCTGGGCATAAATAAAAGTTAATATCACTGTATGTTAATTAAAAAGACAGCACAGTTTATCTGACTCAGAGATAAACCCAAGAGGGTTTTTTTGACTCCTTCCTAAGAGAACAGTCTACACTTGCAGGCTCCCAAATGGAGCGAATAAAAATCACAACTACAAATTCTGTAACCGGCCTGTAGAAGGATCATCATCTGTCACGATTAGACCTTTGGTTGGTCTCTTTTATTCTGGAAATTGTAAGCAAAGCGGAGAAGCATAAATTCAAGTTCTGGATATCAATCAGTAAAATGATATTCTTTCACTTGTCTATTTTGCATGTCAGTCTGGACTCAGATCTAGTCTGACATGGACCAGCATAAAAGTCAACATTTCAAGTCAATTTCCATGTATAATCTCTTTAGCAGAGATTCCCAGACACTGCCTCTGGTTCATAAAGAACTGTAATAATCAGGAGAGAAAGATCTTTTTGAAACTGAAAACAAACAGCAGAATCTGGAGGATTATACATTTCCTGATCTGTTGTACATCTTCTTGTGTGCTGGGCAGAAAACGGGCTGTTTGAAGTTACAGTAGTCCTCCCAAGTCTTTTCATGAGATATCTCTTTTGCTTTTTGCTTCCTGACACAATTACAAGATCACTGTAAATTGCTTTTGAACTACTTTATCGAGTTTGGAAATGGAAGTTGTAGGAATGTAAAGCTACCTCTTGGCTTTTTACCACTGTGTTAGATTAGCACCTACCAAACTTGTGTAAAAAGTGGCATTTCTGTACCATTAAAAATAACCAATAAAATAATGAAGAGGACTTTTTTCAACAGACAATAGGCCTTTTCCCTTATCAGTGTGGTAATCAATGGCCTTTACAATGATTCACTGCTGTCCTCTTCCTATGACCTTTTTAATTTTGATGCCAAGTACCTCATGAAGTTATATAGCACAGAAAAAGACATATTTATTCTAACATATATACGTATTCTTCCTGTTAATATCCTGCAGCTAATCCTCCTGGTTTCAGTTTAGCAAAGCCTTTAAAAAGAGACTATTTATTTAAAGTTAACTCGTTTTCTGATACAGTTTTTGCAACTGCCTGTGATTCATGGGTCTTATGGGTGAGCACTGAAGCCAAAGCATGTCGAGCAACGCACATTCTCAGTATATTCACCATCTTCCTACTCAAACTAAACTTCAGCAATGTCAGAATTTATAAACATTTACTTCATTGCTTTACGTTTGAGTAATAATCTAACCCTCCTGACCTGAAAAACTCTGAAATCACTGTACCAGCCGCATCTCTTACCACAGCCCACACAGGAACAGAAGTCTCAAAATGTCAGGCAAGGTTTTTTTCCCTGGTAAGGCTATTCAGTGATGTTATCATGAGTGACCTGTCCTACCTCTCAGAATAAAATGTGTTTCTGTTTAAAATAAACCCTGGCATCTGTAAAGAAAGAAGAACAAAGATTCTTTAACAGAAAAAGGGTGAAATCATGGCCTGAGGAATAAACTGCAAGCATGAGTCTCTGCAGACTGTGATTTTAAAGAAAAACAAACAAACACACACAAAATAAAGCTTTACTTCTAAGAGACACAGCACAAGCATATTTTGCAGAATTCTGTACACATTCTTTGTTGGCAGTGGTGCCATTTAAAGCTTGTTCCAGCTGCTGAGGCAACAAGCATATGGGAGTCATTTTCTGCTTATCATCAGGAAAAACTTCCTTGCCACTTAATCATTATGATGACAAAGTTTACACTTCTCAGGCTCAAACTTAAGCCCATCCAGAAGTTGTGTAAAGACAGGTGATTTCAGAAACCATCTTGGCACTGCACCATGGCAAGGCTGTACGTGCTAGATAGACCCAGAACATAAAGCTGTCCCTCTTTTACCCTTCCCGCCCAGCTTCCTCATCCCTTTCAGTGTCCTAGCTGGCACTCACTGGTGAGTTGCACAGTACTGGTTCTGAACTGCCTCTACATGTACAGACTTATACTTTATTATTAAAGAACAGGATACTGCAGACCCTTAGAATGACTATCCCCCTGTAATTTGTAATGAAAGAAGTCAAAATGCTCTGTCTAGGCAGGTGCTAACATTCTGGCAGTGGTGGTAATATGGTGATCATTTCAACTAACTCTGGAAATTTTCTGGAATTCCAGATATCAGAACTAGGTCCCAATTTCTAATGCCATTGGAACCAGTGAGTGCTTTCAGATTCTTTAAGTAGAGTTCACTTTTCACCCCATCTGAACTCCTTCAGTTCTTGCAAAGGAGCATAGGAGAGAATTCAAAAATTCACATCCTACACCTGCATGTAGAAGTACTACTGCAGTGAGAAAATCCACACATTGTGGTGTTTAAAATCATGTTCATTGTATGCTTTTGCAAATAGATATATATTTTCATTTATTTTTAACCTCTAGTATCATCTTGGTGAACTTTATTTGGAGCAGTGAAAGAACTGTAAATGTATTCCCTTCTTTTTGCCTCTCTTATTGGAGTGTCCTGTGGATAGAAGCAAAGGTAAATCTGAGCCAACAACACAATTGAGGCAAGCCAAACCCTCACCACTTGATAGCTGCTTAGCCAGATATATCTTTTATGTGCAGGAATTGGTCTTTATTCATGAGGAACTACAAGCATGCCAGTTCTGTAATTTTCCTCCAAAAACTGTTAGCAGAGCAAAGGGCAGGCAAGAACTGTAAACAGGGGTGTGGGACTAAAGATCCTCTTATAGCAATATAGAGACCAGAAAGTAAAATTATCTTTAATTATGGAGACATCTTGAAAAGAAGATACTTTTCCTTGGATTTTTGTTTTGGTTTGTTTAGCTGGGCTTTTTTAAACTAGAATGTGGGTTACTTTAAATTCATTTTTATCACTGCCATTCAAAATGAAGAATTACCTCCTTAAAAGACAGTTTTGATAGCGAAACATCTCATTACGCCTAAAAGTTAAATACAGCCCTGTGTCTACTATGATACAAAAGAGAGTCCTCTTATAGTTCCAAAAATTAAGAATTTTTGCACCAGGTGATATCAAAAAATAGGTTCTTTTAACTATGTACTCTCAAGTATTTCTGTAGCCTTCATCAGGCCATAAACTTTTGCCTAATCAATATGAAATTTCTGGGAGTTCTTTGCATAAGTAGTTCAGAACACAATACAATGATGTAATAAATATCTCATCACTACAACATATTTTTATTAAAGGCCAAATTTGTATGTCATTCATTCTGGTACAACAACTTTTTAATCAAATTATGTAGCTGAAAACAGGGTAGCAAAAGACACACTTTTGATTGGGCGAAAAGTGAGAAACTTAAAAAGGAAGTTCTTAAGGCAGGGTAATTCCCCAAAGATTAAAATGCCAATAGGTAGATGTACCATTCTCAACATGCTTACAGCAATTTTCCTTATGTTTCATTGATCTAATGCCTTTTCCTTTTAATTAGCCTTCTCAGAAAAAAAAGTCATGTTCTGAGAGACTGAGCATAGAAGTGATGAAGCATAGGGGGTTACTGAGTCTGGCGTTCATCAGCACACATCAAGTAATGGGCTGGATGACAAACACAGAAGTATTTCATTTAGTGGTTTAAAGTGATAAATAGTCTAATTAATGTCAGTATTGAGACCTCAAACACATTGCACTTTGAGAAGCAGAAAAATCTTCAAACACACAAGAGTCTGATATGTATATAAATATAAGCAAGTATTCATGCCTATAAATGCAAGAAGCTATGAATTTAATCTGCATGAGCACTGACTAGAGTTCTTTCTGGACACAAGGTCATATCTAACTGCGTGTCAGCGCAGTTGTATTCACTGTCTGGCAACCAAACAGTTTAGGCAAAGCTATGTATGTACACATTGTACATTCTGAACTCTGAGTATCAGTCATAGACATTTGCTTCCTAGGAAGAACGAGAAATGCTCAAGCTCAAATTAGGTGCATGTGACAAAAATTCCCTGTGTATTCAATGTTGTTTTAACTCTCATGCTTGGATTCGGTCCACCTAATTTTAGGCACTTAGCTAAGAGCTGAGTGCAGATTCCAGCTGGCCCAGGCTTCCTGGTCAGCGCAGGACTGGACACCCTTACTCATCTGATGTGACATGACCTCTCTTAAGTTGATGGCAAAATTCCAGTATTCGTTATCTGTATTTTAAGACAAAATACAATGGGTAATATCCTGGCAAAATCACTGGGAACTTTCCTTTTGACCTAGATAATGTTAGAATTTCACTCAGGCTTTCTTAGGAACAGTGAGATATGGGATCTGGCTGCGAGGTTTGGGTCATTGCCATGCACATCTATATGGGTAGGCAGTCTCCTTCTGATAGTTGCCAACATAGGGTTACAAGATAGCTCAGATGGGAAGGGAAGTCAGGGGATCTCCAGCACAGCCTCACCTTCAGGTAGGAGCAGCTCTGAGCTCAGACCAGGCTGCTCAGGGCTGTGCCCTGTCAGGGCTTGGAAACTTACAAGGACAGAACCAGCACAGCCACATTGGGCAACCTACACCCCTGCCCAGCTGTCACCAGGTGATAACGGTGTTCTTATCTCCTGCCTGAGCCTCTCTTCTTTCAAGTTATGCCCACAGATTCATCTCCCAACTTGCACTGATGTGCAGATCCTGCCTCCAGCTCTTTGGTCCCTTCCCTGTAGGTGTTGGGGACTGCTGTGAGCCATCTCTTATCTACGCAACCCATCTCTTCTACAGGTGGAATAAACCTAGTTTCTGCAGCCTCTCCTCACAGGGCAAATGCTGTAAACACTTTGCCGACCCTTTGATCAGCTGCTCCAGTTTATCAGTCTTTCCTGCCTTGGAGACCCAGCACTGGTAGAGCCTAACAAGTGCTGACTTCTAAGAAACTAAAAGCCAGCCAAAGGTGCTATAATGAATACATTTCTGTCTTATCCATATGTTGATAAATCCATGTTCAAAATCACTTCTTGGTTCTCAGAGTAAATTAGGATTCTATTTAAATAATGGTGATGCAAATGGATTCGTAAAGACTTTTTTGATTAAATAAACAGACTTGGGAACAAGAAAACCTTGTCCTATATCACATACCTGCAAAAGCAGTTGTCTTTTTGCTTCCTGTCACTTCATGTGGGCTACTCTCCCACAGAAGAATTACAGTTCACATTTTATAGCATAAATACATAGTGGCAAACAAGTTAGGTTTGATGAAGAAGTGTGAACATTTTGCCATGGTCTGCCCACTCACACACAACATCATTTGAAGATTTGTAAATTCTTTTTTGCTGGGAGTGCTTCTTGTCTAGTCACTGCTTTATGTGTTTACCCTGCAAGGAAGAGAAGCACACACAGAAAGAATAATCCTAGAAATGGCAGAATTAAATATATTCATGTTTTTTAATCTTCATTTTTACTGCTCAGGGTGACAAAGATGATGATAAATGGGCAGTTATAGATGCTATTTTCTTCATCTTTCCATTTAAGTGTATTGCCAAATCTCATATATATTTGTTTGAGGTTTGGGTTTTTTTGATGAAAACAGGCAAAAATACAAACTAGTTTGAGAAGTCAGGAGACAAAACACTCTCTCTGCACAAAATATGAAATGGGTACATATAGTTGTCTCTTTTTGACTGTGTTTCTTTAACGCTAAATTGGGAGAATCATAGAATCACACAATTTTTGGGTTGGAAGAGACAGTAAAGATCATCTAGTTCCAATCTCCTGACATAGTAGTAGGGGACAATACTTTGAAAGACACAGAGGCATCCATCTGTCAGCCTGCCCCAGTCTCAAAGGTGTGTTGCCTTCCCAACAGGGAAGAGCTGGTTGGAAATGTGACACTCCAGGGCAGCCTTGGTTGCAACGATCATGAGATGATTGAATTCGAGATCTTCAGAACAGTGAGAAGAGCGTGCAGCAAGCTCACTGCCCTGGACTTCAAGAAAGCAAATTTGGCCTCTTCAGGAACCTGCTTAGTAAGGTTCCATGGGATATAGCCCCAGAGGGCAGAAGGCCCAAGACGGTTGGTATTCCAGGATCACTTGCCACAAGCTCAGGAGTGTTGCATCCCAACTAGAAGGAAGTGCAGCAGGAGGGCCAGGAGACCCCCTTGGATGGATAAGGAGCTGCTGAGGAAAATGTGAAGGAAAAAAGAGGTTTATAAAAGGTGGAAGCAAAGACAGGCAGCCTGGGAAGAATACAGGGATGTTGTCTGGGAAGCTAGGGACCAGGTTAGGAAAGATAAGGCCCACTTAGTATTAAACTTGGCTAGGGATTTTAAAGATAACAGGAAGGGATTCTTTAGTTACACTGCAAATAAAAGACAGAATAAGGACAACGTGGGTCCTCTCCAGAAGCTATCGGGGGAACTGGCTACCCTGGATTTGGAGAAGGCTGAGACTCTTAATGACTTCTTTGTCTCAGTCTTCACTGGCAAATGCTCTGACCACACCACCCAAGTACGGGAGGGCAGATGAAGGGACTGTGAAAATGAAGACCTTGGGCCCACTGTAGGAGAGGTTCTGGTTTGAGACTATCTTAAGAACCTGAGCGTACACAAGTCCATGGGACCTGATGAGATCCATCCACGGGTCCCGAAGGAGCTGGAAAATGAAGTTGCTAAACCACTGTCCATCATATTTGAAAAATCATGGCAGTCAGGTGAAGTTCCCGACAACTGGAAAAAGGGAAATATAACCCCCATTTTCAAGAAGGGGAAAATGGATAACCCAGGGAACTACAGACCAGTCAGTCTCACCTCTGTGCCTGATGGACCATTCCGTGGATAAAGAACTGGCTGGATGGCCACACGCAAAGAGTTGTGCTCAATGGCTCAATGTTCAGCTGGAGACCAGTAACAAGTGGTGTCTCTCAAGGATCAGTGTTGGGACCAGTCTTGTTCAGCATTTTTGTCGGTGACATAGACAGTGGGATTGAGTGTATCCTCAGCAAGTTTGCCGATGACACCAAGCTGTGTGGTTCGATTGATAGGCTGGAGGGAAGGAATGCCATCCAGAGGGATCTAGACACGCTTTTGAGGTGGGCTGATGCCAACCTGATGAAGTTTAACCATGACAAGTGCAGAGTCCTACACATGGGTCAGAGCAATACCAGGCACAGCTACAGGTTGGGCAGAGAAGAGGTTCAGAGCTGCCCTGTGGGGAAGGACTTGGAGTTTTTGGTCAATGAGAAACTTAACATGCAATGGCAGTGAGTGCTTGCAGCCCTGAAAGCCAACTGTATCCTGGGCTGCATCAAAAGGAGAGTGACCAGCAGGTCGTGGGAGGTGATCCTGCCCCTCTATTCTGCTCTCGTGAGACCTCACTTGGAGTATTGTGTGCAGATCTGTGTCCTCAACATGAAAAAAACATGAAACTGCTGGAACAAGTCCAAAGGAGGGCCACGAGGATGATCAGGGAGATGAGGCACCTCTCGTATGGAGACAGGCTGAGAAAGTTGGGGCTGTTCAGCCTGGAGAAGAGAAGGCTGTGTGGAGACCTCATAGCAGCC
>JAOEHY010030676.1:24003-57602 GCA_025447955.1 Psilopsiagon aurifrons | reverse complement strand
GACTTGTTCCAACACTTCCATGTCCTTTTTATGTTGAGGACACCAGAACTGCACACAATACTCCAAGTGAGGTCTCAGACATCTCAAGTGAGGTCTCAACATTTGCTGCACTGACCAGTAACAATATGAATCTTTCTTCAGAGTATTTCTAATCTTGTCTGCTTGTAGTGACAATGTTATGGTATGAGGAAAATTGTTTTGTGGTTTTACAGTAACTTATGGGGAGTGCAGACAGTGTGATACAAAGATCGATTTCCCATAGCTCTTGTTTTAAATGTAAATTTAAACAAACTACGGGGCAAGCCAACAATGGAAAGCTTAGTATACAGCAGAGGTCATTTTTTGTTTTGTCTTTTTGAACTGACAGATACTTTGGATGAATACTTTGAGTATGAAGCTGAGGAGTTCCTGGTCTCCTTGGCCTTGCTGATCACCGAAGGTCGAACACCTGAGTACTCGATCAAAGGCAGAACAGAGGGCTTTCATTGCCCGCCAGCACAATCAGGTCAGCTGCCAACAACTAAGCATGAATGCAGCGACAAACTGGCTCAGGTATGATGGTACCCATTTCATTTTAAGTGTCATGGTGGGCATCCTTGCTACCCTGATTAAAGTCAGCTGAGAGCCCCATGGTAGAGTCACAGTTTAGCATGAATAACAATTGCTTTCTTTCAGTCCCACATTTAAATGAGTACGTAATTCAGTATCATACTAATAATAGAGCTGTCCTTAAAATGAGAGATCATTAAGCCTTTTATCCTTGAACATGAAATTCTGCACGACTACTTCAATGCAGTACATTTTCAAGTCTTTATTATGCAAATGGTGAGTGCTATTCTTAGCATTCTTGGTCTGTTTGGTTTGGATGTTTTTTTGCTTGGTTTTGGGTTTTTTTGAGAAAATATAGGCTGACTTGCCTGACTTCTTGCTTTTTCAGGTATTATTGAAAAGTTAGTGATCCAAAAAACATGAATACAACAAATCTAGCTACTCTCTTTGGGAGTAAGGTTGGAGCATCCCATTTCAAGTAAAAGTTCCTAAGTACTGTGAGAATTTAAGCTATTATTCATGTAGAAGTTAGCCCACTCCAAGACACAGAACTTATAAAGATACTGCTTGAGTGTGTCCATCTGAGAGGATGACTTGTGGAGAGAGAAGTACAAGGTAGCAAAGTACAGTTATTGGAGAAATGTTTTATGTGCTCTTTTTAATATAATTGTCTACAGAAGTTGCTCAAATGGCAACCATAAAAGGATTTGTTAATTATTTTTCATTTAATAGCTCTGGAATCTTATCTCTGATTTAGTGAAACCTGGTTTACGGAATTTGACCCTTAGCCTTTGCCAGTACTTTGGAACATGTTTTTAAAGTACACTTAAATCTGGCTAATATTTTTATGGCTTGCATGTGTTGACATTCCTTCTTCCCTTCAGTGTCGTCAGGCCAGGCGAACCAGATCTGAGGTTATGCTACTGTGGAAGAACAATATTCCAATCATGGTAGAAGTGATGCTACTTCCGGACTGTTGCTATAGCGATGAAGGGCCCACCACTGAGGGGAATGATTTAAATGATCCTGCAATCAAACAAGATGCATTGCTATTAGAAAGGTGGATTTTGGAACCAGTTCCTCGACAGTAAGTTGAATATGAGGATTAGCTGATAGTTGCAAGAATCTTGTCATATTAAAGGCCTTAAAGTTATCAGCAGTTTTGAACTGGTCCTTACCCATGAAGACTGATCTAAGAAAAACCACTATTTACCAACGAAATCTGAATGTCTTTTAATCATAGTCTTCCTGTACTCATATGTTGTGCAGTGCACACTGCAACAAAATATGAAATACTCCTAGCTGAAGATTTTTGTACATGACTTGTTAAGTTAAATTGTATAAATTACTATGTGGCTAAAACCAAATCAGGCTCTACAATCTTCAATGTTTCATTATTTTGCTTGATTCAGATGTGTTTTATTTTCAGAATGAAGCTTTGAAAATGTTTTAGTTCTAATAGTGTATATTCTTGCCAGCATCCATGTGTTTCTCTTACTCCATTTTAGGAGTGGGGATCGATTCATTGAAGAGAAGACCCTTTTATTGGCTGTTCGCTCTTTTGTGTTCTTCTCTCAGCTAAGTGCTTGGCTGAGTGTTTCACATGGTGCTGTTCCCCGAAACATTTTGTACAGGTATGTCTGGGGTGGAAAAAAATACTACTCATTTGCTGTTTGCAGGTTGTTGGAACTTGTCTTAAAACCATCCTTCCCTCTAGTTTTCCTATTTGCTTTCAGAAGGTGCCACGCTGTTGTCCCAGTTCTTTGGTGGTTGTATAGGATTCGTATACTTAGCAAAGTATGGCAGTTGCTGGTTTTCCTAGTGCTTTTACTTAGACATTTGTGTTATGAAGTAGATAATTAAAGACTCTTCATTTAGATAATTCTGTAAATGCCTTTCTGTATTGTTTCAGGGTGAGCGCTGCAGATGTGGACTTGCAATGGAAGTTTTCCCAGACACCAACTGAGCATGTCTTTCCTGTTCCAAACGTTTCTCACAACGTGGCCTTGAGAGTCAGTGTCCAGTCCTTGCCCAGACAATCGAACTACCCAGTACTGACCTGTAGTATTCACACCAACCTTAGCTTTTACGAAAAGAGAATGCAAGAGCGAAAGTTGCATCAGCACAGTGATTCCATTGCGGCACAGCAATGCAGTACCTCCAGTCCACAACGCTTCTGTGGGAAACAGACGTGGACAGTGACCCCTGAAGGACAACTGAATGGAAAAAAGACACCTGAATTTACCACATCTATCAGAAATTTAAAACTTTATCCATCTACAGGACTGGGATCTGACTTTGGGGCATCGCAGTCTAAAGTTCAGTGCTATAATGCTACAGCAGACAATAAGACACAATCTCATGAAGCACCTGTCAGAACTTTTAAATCCTTTTCCCTAGTTGATTCTCGTGTTTCGAATAGTCATTGCTCTCATCAGCCCACAGGAGAAACCAATCCTTTGATAGGCTCTTTACTTCAAGAGCGACAAGATGTCATTGCACGTATTGCTCAGCACTTGATTCACTGTGATCCAGCTACTTCACCAGTTGTTACTGGACGTCCATTCAACGTACATGAAAACAGCTTGGCTACACCGAAAGCTTTTCGGAGTACTTACGAAGATGACAACTTGCCAAGGAAAGGCAAGGAGACCTCCCCTGTTTCTATTGCCAACTTAGATAATGCGATACAAGATGGTGGTGAAGGGAAAACCAGAGCAATACCAGAGATCGCACTGCTGGATTCTCGTGTTCTAGTGAACCATTGTGGCCGTCAGTTGGCAGGAGAGGGCAATCCCCTGATAGATTCTCTGCTCCAGGAGCGGCAGGAGGTGATAGCAAGGATTGCCCAACACTTGATTCATTGTGATCCGGCTACTTCGCATGTTACTGGACATTCTTTAAAAGGACATGAGACTAGCCCAGTTACTTCAAAGATTTTCCGGAGTACATATGAAGATGAAAATTTGCTGAAGAAAGGCAAGGAACCCTCTTCTGTTTCTTTTGCTAAATCCAATCTTAATTTGTTAGAAGACAGCAGTAAATCAAGGACTAAGACACCTGATACTCCTATCAGTCCTTCTAGGTTTGATGGAGAATTGAAGCCTTCTCTGAAACTCCAAGCAAGAAGAAAATTAGTTTTAGCAAAACCCAGTGAAGCTGTCCGCAATGCATTTCATCAGACTTCCAGTAAAACTTCTCATGCATTTACTAGCATTCACACGTCATCATCATGTATTAAAGAAAATAAATCTGAATTGCCAGATAAACTGGAAATGAAACATTCTGGTTGTGCACAGAAAGAACAGATAACCAACAGAATTAAACAGTGTTCAAATTTCAGCAACATTGATGAACAGATTTGCACAAATAAACTTAAAGAAAGAACAGTTATTAATGAGAACAGCACGGACAGTTCTTTTAACAATTTACAGATAGATAAATGCAGAATACTTGAAGGTACAAAAAAGGCAACTGTGATGCAGGTTTCTGACTCTTTGCACAAAAATGAGCTCAAGTGTTTAGATAAAGACTCAAAAAAACCAGTTACTTATGAGCAAAACACTCAGCTTATTAGTATTGAAAATTATTTAAATAAAGACCATGACAGTTTCAAAAACAAAACCAAACAAGATAAAACTAAAACTGCACATGATGAGAATGAAGACCCAATAGGTGTTGATTTACAAAGCACTTCTCAGAAGATACCTACAGAAGACAGTGTAGTTAAGTGTGAGCGGCTGAAGAACCCAGATGTACAGGTAAATACATAGAGGAAAAAACCAATTCATATAGCTGTTCTTAGTCACATAGCTTGTACCCAGTATCTGCTAAGGACCAATAAGAACATGGATTTAAGTCTGACTTCACAGAAAGCAATATGTTGTTATTGCTGTTTTGGTCTGAAGTGATGTTTGGCTGGTAGTACCTTCCCCATACCTTCTTAATTACAAATTTCACATTGAGAAGAACACTATCCTATTCTGCTTATGGTGATATCATTATGAATGACACTTAGGCATCCTGGAGTATGTAATCTTTAGTGACCAGTCTCTGTGACTGTAGATTGAGTCAAGGCGTATTTATACAAAGTATTTCATAATATGCTAGTGTGATGCAGATCCATCTGGTTCGGAAGTCCTCTCCATTACAGCAAGGAAAGTGTTGCCATGATAGACCATTGAAGTATCCCATTGATCTTGGGTAAATTTGTTTTGCTGACAGAAAGCACCGTCTTTAAGACACGCAAATACATGGCGAAAACATAATTTTCGATCCTTGGATGGAACGTCAACCAAGGCTTTTCATCCCAGAACTGGATTGCCTCTGCTTTCAAGTCCTGTAAGTTATTGTTGGAGTTATAACAACTGTAGCTGAGAAAGGAGGTATTTTGTTCTTTTAATATCTGTGTTATGGTAGAAAAATGGACTGATTTCCTAGGTGAAGTGTGTGTGTTTACTTTCAGTGTCAGAATGAATGCTCTTGCAAGTGGAAATTTGAGAGCTAACACTCACATGAAGTTGAACAATAATTCTGGGAAAGAGAATATTAAGGAGGTAGTTGTTGAGATCCTATCAAGATTAACAAAAGGTGACATTAGAAAATTCTATAGAAAAAAGAAAGCTTTGGTGTTATTTTAGAGTACAGAAAGCATTTTGCAAATTAGTGTAAGGTAACATATTTTGTCATTTAAGAGTTTTTGTGTGAGTTATTAATACCTGATTGCCTATTGTTCCAAAGCTTTTGTTTCTGTGAACAGTTTGTACTGTATATTCTTCAGCAATCAAAGATGTCATTGAATGACTCAGTGATACAAAGCTGCTGTGATAAGACAGGAGGACACTGGGGAAGTGTTACAGCTCTTGGTAGGTTGTTGGGAGTCTTTGAAGAAAAAGAGAGTCTCAATTAAAACTTCTAAAGTAGTGATGGTTTGTAATCAATGCCTGATATGTTTTATTCTTCAGTGCTTGTAAAGGCTGTCATATTTTCAGGGAACTTGGATGGAAATCGTTACAGCCTGTTTATTAGTAATGTTCTGTACCATTCTAAAAAGGTATCAGCCTTTTGAATGAGTCTTTATTTAAATACTTTTTTAATCAGAATTTACACTCTTGTCATCGATAATTCTAGGATTTTCTTCACTAGATTAGAATGTATAGGAACGACTTTCTTCTGCTCTGTGTTTATAGTTTTGTAATGTCATGAAAATTATTGGGAAACTTGTGCTTACTTGGCAAAATTGCCCTTGCTAGCAGTACAGTTTTTCAAATTAGCATGTTCTTTCCCTTTTGAGGTTCCTCAAAGGAAAACACAGTCTGGGTGCTTTGATCTGGATTCATCACTGCTGCAGTTGAAATGTCTGTCTGCAAGAAGGTGTGTTTTATTTACAAGCAACATTAACATTTTGGGGGACACCTATCCATATGCAACCTCAAATCATGTTAGCAAAGACAGAAAATGGGGGCCTTTCAAACAGAATCCTTATTTCGAAATAAGACTTGGCAGCTGAGTAGCCACAGGGTTCCAGGTTAGCACAGTTCTGGGGCTATAACCATGGTATGAGAGCTGCTGCCAGGATGAGCTCTGTTCTGGGGTAGGCTTGCTGTCATATACACTTGAATTTTCAAACAAAATACAGTAATTGTTGATTCCTTTTCAAGTCAGTGTTATTTTTGTGTCTGCTTTGTTCTTGGTCTTGAATGGGTTAAACATTTTGCCTTATAAAAGGAACTGATTGTGGCCTTTTATACATTAATACAGTTGACATAAACAGCTTATAGCATGGTATTTTGATGTTAGAGACATCAAGATATGAGACAAAAATACCTGCATGCAAGAGAGAACGATCTGATACTTTGGTTCCTATTTAATGGAGTTAATGAACAACCTACGTTTTATTGTCTTCAACCTCTGTAATGTAAAACTTGTGACTGTATTTTTTCAGTCAACTTGAAAATGTTTTGCTAAAGTATTACCAAGCAATGTTCAACTGTGACTTCTTTAGGACAATATTTTGTAATGCAGTAAGTAAATGACTCTTTCTAGAGCTCTTTGTACCCAGAAGACAAAAGCCATTGCTTTTATCCTTTATATTTATTCTGTCTTTTTTTTTTTTTAATAGCCCACAACAATGTATAAACAGAGACAGGGATCCAGAGAGCCATGGGAAACCATTCCTAAGTTCCAGTGCTCCGCCGGTAACAAGTCTTAGCCTTCTGGGAAACTTTGAGGTATTGCATATTCTCTGGAATTCTTGTGGTATTGTTATTATTTTTCTGAACTGCTTTGAAAAGTACTTGACTGTGAATAATTCCAGCCTGATTGCAATGTAAAAGTTTATAATTAAATTGAATAAAATTTGTTTTAATTTCCAGCTGTAAGGGCACATATTTCATGCCCCAGACATCATCTATTTCAGAGATTCAGACACAGCGCGTTGCTTAACTTTTATTTCCTGCTATGGTCAAGTGAGGAGGTGTTCTGTTGACTTAAATAAGATGTAATAATCTGCAATTGTCCATGTGTATACCTAGAAAAAAAGATTTACATTTTCACTCTTAAAGACTACTTGATCACAAAAGCTGTGTTGAATCTGTGTAATAAACAGAATGTATTTGAAATGTAGCCTCCACCTTTTCACTTTATGTAGCATATCAAATACCAACTACTGATAGCAAGTGCATTAGTGGGTTGTATCATACTCTGTGAAATACAGAGTGACTATGTTGAGAAAAGTTACAGCTTCTAGATTCCCCCACCCCCCCCAGCTATTGTATGTCAAGGAAAATCATGCCTAGATCCTGCTGCAATAAAATTCTCTGGGCTTTTGCACCGGTTTCAGTAGGATGAAGACTGGATGTGGATGGTGCTCTCTCTTAAACCCATATCATCTTGCTGAATGTTCTGCTGTTTATCATAATACTTGCCTCAGTGTTGATTTCTGGCAGGTCACCTTAGAACAGACCCAAGGTCTTACATAAGCCTGTTCCCTGGTTTGCTGCTATATTCTGAGGTGTTTCCAACCTAAGCTGTATGTGTTTTGTTTTTCAGGAATCTGTCCTGAATTTTCGCTTAGACCCACTCGGCGTCGTGGAGGGTTTCACAGCAGAAGTAGGAGCAAGTGGAGTCTTTTGTCCCACACACATGACTCTGCCAGTTGAAGTGTCATTCTACAGCGTTTCAGATGATAATGCGCCCTCTCCTTACATGGTAAGTGTGTGATTGGATTTGTTTTACATAAATTCTGATACAGTAATTAAATTCTGATACAGAACAAGAGCTCGGTGAGTAGATGTGCAGCAAGTGGGTTTGAAGGGATCTGGGTTATTTTCAGCAGCTTATGATGGTTATGTCCCCTTTTCCTTTCCCTAACTAGTGCTTTTCCTTCCGTTGTTCTGCCACAACATCCAACTGCTCTCACCTTGGGATACTGGACATATTTGTCTCCCTCCACACTGGAGGGATCAACCTACACCATCTCTTTTTATCTGCCTAACTTAAAATAGGCAGTGAGGCAATAGCTGGACTTAATGGGATGCATTTTGTTGTCAAAACAAACAGCTGCCCTGGGCAACTAACCAGTCCCAGAGTGGATTAGGTGCAGGCCAAGGTATATTTGCTGATGGAGACTTTAAGCACAGAAGTTTCTTAGCCCTTTTTTTTAAAGCAAATACTGTCTCAGCTACTGTGACACGTGGCACTCTCACAAGCTGTATGGTTTGCCGATGTTCAGACTGACACAGTATTTGTGTTCTCAGTATTTCTGTGCAAATTCCATGTTTCTACAATGACAGCATGGTTTTTGGATGTCTGAAAGTACTTCCTTATAACAAGCATGCTTCCTTGTAAGAATCAAAGGATGTCTTGCATAATAGCACTGAATTAGGCAGCTAGATTTGTTCTGAATGTCTTTAAGGGACCTCAGTGTTACTAATTTTTAGAGGTTTTCAGGTGCATACGTCTGTCTTAGGTATAGCAAATAGTCCATTTAAACATGTAAGTAAAGCATTGAACATCTGATTATCCCAACATTGAGATTGTAAATTAATGGCACTTAACATATTTCTCACCTTCTGCTTCTGAGAGAAGGTCAGAACAATGGAAACGACCTTTAGAAAATGAAATGGCTTTACAAATTATGTTTAAGTAACAGTTTAAACTTTTATATATCTTCTCTTAACCTCTGCAAAGAAGTATCTATTGTTTTGCTTTCATTTTTCTAGATTTTTTCACGTGGTTTTCCAGGAGGTGAAGGGATTCTGATGTTCCTCAAATGGTTAAAGTAGCATTGCTTATTTTCCTAGCTGAGTTTCTTTGTTTCAGGCTTTTCCACACACTGTAAACATGCTATTATGGCTGAGTCTCCCAGGATTAATACAACATTTGTATAGTGCCTCCCTCATCAGAAACATTGTTCTGGTTTTATAGCTAGTTTCTCTCCTCTGTGGTCTTTTTTGTTGTTGTTTGTTTGGGGGTTTTGGGGATTTAAGTCCAGTGCAGTGGGGGGCAACAGCTATGCACTGCCGGTCAATCAAATGTGTGCTCCAGGGCAGCACCCTAAGGGTGGCCTCAGCAGTGTTCCAGTGTGCTCAGATGCTCTGTAGCTCACAGCTGGTACAAAAGCAGATGTCATCATTGCTAAAGTTTGGATTAGAATGGAAGATTAAGTGCATCTGCTGCCTTTGAAAAGCAGAAATCAGTTCTGTGAGATTTGGAGTATATTGGTGTGCTTGTAGGTGATATAAAAATGGAAAGGAGGAGACAAAGTTTCCATTTTAACTTAGGAGCCGTGTTTTAAAGACAGTTCTATTTTGCCACAGCTCCCTGACTGCTAGTTTGGAGATGCAGCCACTTGCATCTTTTCAAGATGAGAATATACCACTTATTGCACAGCTTCTAATGATCTGTGAAAGCATCTGTAAGGCCCCTACTGTTGATTTTTAGCTGCATCTTAAATTCATTGCCTTCTCCATATTTTAGTTTTTATACATTACTAATTTTGGGGTTTGTTTTGTTTTTTAATGGATGCAGTTACATGAATAGAATGTTTTGATTTGTTTATATCTCTCCATGTGAATTAAATGCATGTCCTTTATTATTATTTTTTTTCCTAGGGTGTAATTACTTTAGAGTCCCTTGGTAAAAGGGGTTATCGGGTACCGCCTTCAGGAACAATACAAGTGGTATGTATTCAGCAGATAAGGGTGCCTTGAAACCACTAATATCAGAGGAGATGGGGATATTGGAGATGAGCACGAAGCTAGCAGTGGAAATGGTTCATCTCTGTAGGTACTGCAGTTATTCAAAGCAGAAATGAGAAGACGCCCAACCTTTGAACCCATCTGTGCTGTGAAGAGACTTCAAATCAGTTACTGAAGATTAAGAATTGTTGGGGACACCGTGGCTTTGAACAAGTAACAGAGAAATAATTAGGCTACAGTCCAAATTCTGAAATCCTTCTAAAGGGGTTAAATACTCAGTTGTATCTGAATTTTGTAACATTTTAACACCACCTATTTTTTTTGTAATAAAATTGGAAAGTAAATCGTAGTCATTGCTTAAAACCAAAGATCTGCCTCTTTTTCTGAAGAACCCAGTCCAGGGTAACACATTTCAGGTTTAAAAGCAGAGCCCACCACTGTGCTTCCTGTGAGCATATTGTGTTTAGAAAATAGTGTAGACAAAAAGCTGACTGGAAAAATAAATGGGGAGGGATGCAGGTAAGCAAAATAGTATTCATACACTGGTGTTTCATTCAGATGAGGTTGTGTTTAATGTTATATTTTAAAGTGGGTGTTGCTTGTAGCTGAAGTGTTGAAAACCAGAAAAACTGCACAATGTTTTTACATAAACGTTTTTGTATGGCACCAGAACAAAGTGCATAGAAGATGGTGACTATTTTGGCAGGTGGAGTCTGTTTGGGTTTTGTTGTTTGTTTGTTCGTGTATGTTTTTGCCATCTCTAAAGAGTATTGCATTGAACTGTGTGTCTTTTCAGACCTTATTTAACCCTAACAAAACTGTGGTGAAGATGTTTGTGGTGATCTATGACTTGAGAGAAATGCCAGCTAATCATCAAACATTCCTCCGGCAAAGAACTTTCTCTGTTCCTGTGAGACGAGAAGTCAAGAGAACTGTCAATAAAGAAAACAGTCAACAGACTGAAGAAAGGCTACTACGCTACCTCATACATCTGAGGTAAGCCCCTCAGAGTTAACAAGCCCCCAAAATCAAAACACCCCAAACAAACAAGACCACAAAAATACCCAAGCACCTCACAACATCTATTTCCTTCCCAGCCAGCCTTTCTGTATGCAGGCTTATTTACAAAAAGAATGCCTTTAACTTTGGTCTTGAAGCTAGACAGTAGAGGAAGAAGAGCTAATAAATAATTTGGACTCTGCTTGGGAGAAACAAAGTTAACATATAAAGCTCTTTTTTGGCATTGAAGTATTTTGTAGAGCATTGTCAAGCTTAATACTTAGTAAAAGAGATTTAGTTCTGGCTGGATCAATGTATTCCTTTTGAGGTTACAGGAAATAGTGAGTGTGGATGTTACATGGGGAAAAGCCAAAACTAAGGATCAATGTAGAGAAGGTGCCCAGTGTCCCACACACATGCCTCTTGACCAGAATAGCTTGTAATATGAAAAGCATTCTGAATTAATCCTAAAAATACAAGGTTTAGAGGTAAAAAATGTAAATGCCTGTTCCATGATGCAAAACTGCTGATAATACCTTTCACTTTATAAAATATTCACACAATCTTCCTTAAATGATTTACAAAGCACTGCCTGAAACCAGATACTGTGCTGCTGCTCTCAGGAGGCTCTGGAGGCTATAGTTTGGAACAAAGGAGGAATGGTGGATATACTCTGTCCTTCTGCAGTGTGCAGACTTTTGCCTGTATTATTGTAGAAAACAAGCCACATATGTGCAGACCCAGTGCTTTCATTGCAGTACTTGGATAAAAACAATGGCCGCTGACATTCTGGGGTGAGCAAGCCAAACAAAATCAAATCTCTCATACTCTTCTCTTTAACTTGTTGTAGAATTACTTCTGATACATACTATTTTCCCTATATAATGGTGCTGATGTCTACCCAGCAGACTTCTGAAACACAACTTTGTTTAGGGCAGTGATTCCAGGCCAAGCTTTCCCATCAAATGAAAGCTGAAAGTCATAAAAAAAAGTGTGTTGGTTTACTGGAGTGTGAAAATAGCATCCTGCTGAGGCTGCTGAACTGTGTTTTCATTCTGAATTTTAGCCTGGGTTGAAATTCAGCCTTCCGGGCCACACGAACTTGCCATGTCCAACTTGAGAATGTGGTTCTGGGCTAAATTCTGAAAAAGTGTGTAGGCCAAATAAAAGGCTCCATTCACTTGAAATATTGAGCTAACTGATGCAGAGGAACTGGGGACAAGCATCAGCCGCAGAGGTGAGCCAAAGCCTGTGGCCAACCGAGTCTGGCATACAGGCATGGAGAGTTGTTGACTTGTGTCCCCTTTCAATTTCTGCTTTAATGTAGTTTGTAAATTTGTTGTAGACTGGCCCAATAATTACTTCTGTTTGAAGGCAAACCTGGTTTCCTCTCTGTTGGCTTTCATAGCCAGAAATCTTCTTTCATGAGCTACCTATTTCTGATACCTACTGAGAAACAGAAATGCTATTTTGATTCTTCTAGTTTTGAAATACCTGTACAATTTAACTCAGCTTTCAGACATCTAATAGGGATCAACTCATGGATTTATGATACGTAATCTGAAATGCATCCATTTCTGGCTGAAGAAATGATGTTTAGCTGCTTAGTTTGTAAAGTACACACCTGCAGAGTATGCCAGAAGTTCTTTGCTTCAGAGATGAACCCAAACAGTGTGTCCTTTCTCACAACTGGAGAACTACAAAACTCCTTGAAATATTATAGGAGTTTATGTTGTTCTATCTTGTGGTTTATTAAACAGTACTTCAGATTCTGTAAGTCTCCGTTATCAATTTAGTAGCCTTCTTTACTAAAGCTGGATTTTAATTAGGAGAGCTTAAAAAGTCTTAGTATACTAATTTCTACGTAAGTTGGTTTTCAAACTTCATTTTTAAAAGCAGCAATGTTTCCCCAAACCCATTTTACTGAAAACATATACACAAACTAAAAAAATTAAACTATTTAAGATTTTTTTTCTGTTATTCAAGTTAGCTTAGCCTTTCAGTTTTAGTTGCAGCAGTTGTTGAAAACAAGCATCTTAAGCTTACATGTTGAAACTTCATTTAAAAAAACAAATGAAGTCACCACCAGTAAGCTGCATTGTGGTAGCATCTGCTTGCGAGGCCTTAATCACAGTTGTCAGCACTTGTATTATGAAAGCTTCTTTTCAAGTGGTAATGCAGCAAAAATGCTTGCACAGGTCTGGAACTTAACATTGGCAGCCAGATTTTCTATAAGACTCTTTAAAATGTCAGATTTATTGTGTATGCAGCTTCTATGTGCAGTTTTGTATGTTTGAGATACTGTTCAATATGCCATTAGACTGTATTTATACCCACAGCTACAGTAATGAGATATAAAGTGCAAGCCTGAAAGGACAGCTGAGCTTCATTTCACTATTAAGAAAATCAAGAGTTGCATCTGCAGTCATTTCTTGGAGACGTTTTGGGGATCAATTTTTCGTTGCATGTGAAGCAATGATTTTTGCATTGTAATTTATCTACTAAGAGTTGTGAGTCCAGCTCTGCTCATGCCTAATTTCTACCCAGCGTTATGACAGTGACGACCATCTAGGTTTCTAGGTCACATTCTGGCATCCCTATAAAAGGCAATTAAACAGTTAACCTGCCCAGAGCTCAGCATTTTTCAAGTTTTTAAAGCTTGGTCAACAACTTTAGTTACTGACATTGCCTCTTTTAATTGCATGGAGCATCATTGTTGCTTAACAGCTAAACAGGGGTTGTTACTGAAGGCTAGGTGGGGGGTAAGCTTGAAACTGGTTATTAAAAGTAGTGGTTCCTCAAGGTGTTAGAACTTTAAAAAAGAAAGGATTTCCTCATGTGACATATGATAAGTTCACTGGTGGAAGCTGAAGGTACCTGCTATTACTGATGTACTGGTTGGGCTTTGATCTTTCTCATCTTTCAGCTTTTTTCCTGATCTCGAAATTTGTATCCTTGTCCTAATCAGTTTACTTACATATTTTACAGATGGTGTTGTATAGTCTTTTCCACTCGCAAAACATGTCTTGCTACCTATGTTTTTGTGCTCATCCTGCTATATCCTGTTTCTGTGGCTTTTACTCTGTTCTTTGTGAATTTTGATGGCCTATAAAATATATTGTAAGGGGTTTATGCTTGTATTTGTTATTTCTTCAGTAATGTTTGTCACTTTGTTTCCTCTGTCAGACTTTCTAGCTCATCTGATACTTGTGTGTTTAAGCCTTCCTGTATTTGTCTATTGTAACTGTTCCTAGGACACCATCTGTCAGAGACCTTTGTGTTTTTCTTGATTCCTCTACACAACACTACTGAAGCTGCCACAGCTCTGGAACCAGTCCCATACTGGCAACTGCATCACCACCCCTCAAGGGGCGGTGTGTGTAGTGGTTGTCTCTTTATTATTCCAATGTATGTGCATGTATGAAAAGCACTATTTCTAAATCCCAATTACTATGATGAACATTTCTCAAAGAAAAAAGGTAATGGAAGCAGAGATGAGAAGAATCCTCTGAATTCTGTCGCCACTCACCCTCAATCTTTGTGAAATGTCATGCTCAGAAAAGCCATGTTACAGAGAAGTACTATTTTCTGGGCAAAGGGAGTCTTGCAGAATTTGCACTAATAGAAAATAGTAAGCTTTAGAAGTTTAAAAATAGACCTTGCTAAGTATTTTCTGATAGATCCATGTGTAAAATGAGAATTGAGCTCTACTTTATGATTGTGCTTTGATAGCTAGATCTATCTGTTCTGGATGAATTAATTTCAATCATAGTTTTGCTGCAAAAGATCTTTCAGTATTTTATTTATTTTCATTTTAAAATGTCTTAAGACCTACATGCTGAATTAACTGAATTAATGTGTTCAGTTTGTCCCTCACCTCTTTCAGTCTTTCTTCTTGTGCTCTCCTCCAGAGCCTTGTCTTAAGATAGAATCCTCTCTCCTTTGCCTATTAGGTAAAGGGCTTTCACACTGAAAGCACCAAGCAAGTAAATAGTGATGGATGGGAGCTCAGTGGGAGCCAGTAGGAGCATTCTGCTGGACCCCACCACGTTTAATGCCCTTGACAGCTGTATCTAAGAGAACAGGATTTTCCTTTGTCTGGATGTGGGGATGACTACAGGCTATTTTACATCACTTGCCTGAATGAAATGGGGGCACAGAATCCATTTCTACAACCTGGCTGCCCCAGACAATGAAACCTTGACATATCTTCTGTAGGGGTCTCTTTCCTGCCTCTCACAATTTCAACCTGATTATGGCTAGGTTTAATCTAAGAATACTACTTTTGCTTCAGAGTGGTGAGTAAATGCTTATTAAGGATCTGTGCAAATTGTAATACATGGGATAATACAGTGTGCACTGCTCTCAGTATTTGTAATGGTATCATTTGGTCATTAGAATAGCAGTAGCTTTTCTGTTTCTGTTACAGTAGCAGTATTTTTTTTTCCCTTACTGTGGCCTGGTGATAAGGACCTTAACATCAGCTGCCGTAAGAAATGCTCTTTAGGCTCTCCTGCTTTTCCTGGTCAAGGGAAGGAAATTAGGGAGTTCTGCCGGATGAGACTATAGAATACAGTTCTCTGAAATGCACATCTATCCTCTCTATATATACTTGTTAAATCTCAGGGAAAGTGGAACTGGCACATCCTGGCAGGTTTGGAGGACCTGAATTAGGCTGTTTAGTCACAGCATAAAAGATAAATGGGTGCAGGAATTGGCTGCTGTTGACTTTGTTGATTAGGCCAGTGAACTGTGGTCTCTTTGAAATGGCGCCATATAGGGTGCAAAAACCTTTCCTGTCAGTCTGCAGAGATCCCTCAACCTACTGCTTCTTGAGTTGGACTTCAGTTTGGTGTGTGGCATAAAGCAGTAGTAAACTTCTTGCATGAAGAGAGTAATGAAGTCTGTATAGTACCTAACAGTGAGATACATATATAATATGTATATATGTCTGTTGATAGCTGAGCTTTCCCTTTTCTGTGTGCTTAGGCCACCCTCTGGGCACTTTTAGGAGCGCTCATTGAAGAGCACTTTTTGCCTTTCTAGATCACTGAGAACTTTAATATTCAATATACAAAATTGCAGTGGGAACTTCAAATATTCCATGCCACTTTCAGAGCTGTGCACCACATTGGTGATCAGGAACAGAACATGTCGATGCTGAAGGAAATAAAGTAGATCAAAAACGTTATTCTTTGTTTTTTTCATTTTAACTTATTTTGTGTGTGTGTGTGTGTGTGTGTGTGTGTGTGTGTGTGTGTGTGTTCAAATGTTGGGGTTTCTTTGCCTTAATCTCTTCAAGGAATACATTTTATTCAAGCATATTTAAAGATGAATCTCTTGGTTCAGATGATACAGATATTTGTATCTTTTCAGGTTCCAGAGTTCTAAATCTGGAAAGATCTACCTCCACAGAGATGTAAGGCTCCTGTTCTCTCGAAAATCCATGGAAGTTGATAGCGGCGCTGCATATGAACTCAAATCTTACACTGAATCTCCAACAAATCCTCAGTTTTCACCAAGATGCTAGCAAACAGTGGCAAACTGAAGTATTCATTTTACTGTTGATTACTCCTTATGAGCAAAGACTGGTAGAGGTGGCAGTATAAAGTTAAGTCTCTAAAGGAATGAAAATAGCGCTCAAGAGAGAGAAGGTTCTTATGTGATCCTGGACCAGTTTTTAAAAGGTTTCTGGAATGAGCTTTGTGTATTCCAAGTAGACTGGAAATATACTTAAATCTAATCCTTTTGTACTGTTTTAAAACCACTTCATTGGATGTGTTGCAATAGCAAATTCCCAAGTTAGTTTAGTGTTTACACTTTTTATTTTATTTTTCAGTTATTTAATATTTAATGTTTCATTTAATACTCAAGTGATGTTTGTCTTCAGTGTTCTAATGTAGCATAAATCCTATGTAAAATCATACTATGTATTTTTGGCATTAATATTGAAAACTGAAATATATACAGATGTCTTTAATCTGTGTGATGTTTTAAGTGATATTAAGTTATTGCAAATGGGGACAACCGGTGAATTTCCATAACATTTCACACTATGCAAGCATTTAGCTTTCTTTATTCTCTTTGATGGTACCCTCTTCCTTTATTTCCTCACACACAGATTTAATAACTCTTGCAACCATAGTGCAGACTGTTTTTTTACTTACTCATGCATTCAGATCATTGGTTTGATTCATATTATACTCCCTCAATTTCTTCCTTTGCCTGGGGGCCACTTTAATTCTGCTTTCTGTTAGTTTTCCTCACACGCAATTCCTGCCCTCCCCCATTTGATTTCTCAGATCGTGTTAAAGGCTGTACCGTGCAAACAAATTAGTATTTATATCTTAAATATATGCAAAATCTATGAAACTTGTACTTTTTGTTTTATTTTTAGATAAGGAGGATCTTCGTGTAATCCGAAATATTTTTAATAGGTCAATTCTATTTAGGCCACTAGGTGGCCATAGGAAGTTTTACTAGAAATGCTACATTGGGCATATAAATATTTTCCAGTATGTATGTGTATTCCTAAACCAAAATACAGCCAGAGAAACAGTTTATGCTAAGTGTTAAACTGTGTACCTGAGAGAAATAAAGCTAGAAGCATTTGATTATATTTGAGGTATACATTTAATAATGAAGCTTTGCGATGTTTGCTGAAGATCTCAATTGTCTTACCTTGACTTACGTGTTTTTCTTTACATGGCTGTAGGTTTTCAGTGGGTAATATGAAAGGTGACCTTCATACTTGGGAGTATAACACACCTGATGAAGACTCTGGAGAAGGAATGAATGTGAGCCTTGTATATTCAGCAGTGGCCTTAGATGAGAGAAGTCAGCATATCGTGAAATCTCCAGGAAGTCTGCCAGGGAAAGTAAGGGAGACCAGACTTTCCAGATGATACTTATCGACTGCCTTGTATATTCAAATCCCTGTTGCTCTAAAAGGGCAAAGCTCAGATATTACTGCATCTGTTCCACAGTTCTGCAGTGTTTTCCCCTCTGATACACTAGGTTTTCAATGGCTAGTTAGCATTTACTTTATAGAGACTTGGGAAAACTGTGCATGAAGAGATTGTTTGCCTTTTCTAGTCATTTGTGTTACCTGTGAAACTGGGAAGAGGCTTCTTTTGGTAGCAGAAGAGTTAAACACAACTGCAGTTACAGTTTATACAGAACTAGACTAGTGTAATGAGAATGTGTCCTAGTTTCTCTGTAGTTACTATTGAGTCATAAGCAAACAGCATGTATCCTCAAAGTACTTTTTGTGTCATGGTGCACATCTGCTTGCATACTTGACAAAAAAAAGGATGAGAAAAGGACACGCTTTTAATGAAAAGTTGCAGTTCACCTGTAGTAATTAACTTTTTATTTTGCACTGATAATATACAATGTATGTTTGTGTCCTCTTGATAACTTTAAAGGACTTCAAGCCTTTTCTCCCTTAATATATTGATTCATTTTGAGCAGTGAAGAAGTGTGGATTTTGACTATGTGGTCACTGCAAATCATGCCTAGGAAATAAATTTGCATTGACTTAAACAAAGTACATTTAGTTACTGCATGGATTCAGAATGAAAGTGACCTTAGATTATCCATGCACAACTTTGATTTAGCAAAGCCATTTTCCATTTATAGCTTCATCTGAGTTAACACTTCCTATTAAGGACACACCTGGAGAAATGCTGAATGAATAAAATATGAGCTAATTCCACACGACCTTCTATGGATAAGTTAAGAAATTAGACTACAGGCTAATTTTTGAGAGGGCATTTGCTGCTTCCCTTACTCCTCAATAGGCTCAACCACACAGGATTATTCTTGATAAACATTTGAGTGGTTTATGAGGGCCTCCATAGATGGACACTCAAGTAATTTCTTTCAGTGTTAAACTACACAAGAAAGCTATTTATAATGTTCAACTAAGCCTTGCTGCAGTTGAAGTCAAATGCTACTTGGCCTTTTCACTATATGCAAAGAAATAACTTAGTTCTTGTAGCTCCCTTCTCAGTCTGTTTTTTCTAAGACACCCCCAGACTCTTCAGTCAGCATTGCCTTGTACGTTCTGCATATCTCACCATTCTAGCTCTTTGCTCTCTTCTTTTGGCCTGAATCTGTCTTGAAATGCCTCAAGTGGACACAATATCCCAAGCAGGGTCTCTCTGCCAATTAGACTGGAAGGACTGGTTGAGAAGTCTTATGGATTAAAATCTTCTTCATACATCCTATTATACTTGTTTTTGAAGCATCAGAAGATGTCAACTTACATTGATCTTGCAATCCAGTTTAACAGATGTGTCCTACCTGCTTGTTCCCCATATGGTTGCTCTCCTGGATGTGACACTATTGAACTTCATTCTCTCAGTACCCAAGACCTTGTATCTGATCTTCTGTTTGAATCTGAATTGCAGTTATTTTCTAGTGTTCTTATAGCTTCTCCTCCCAAATGTAATTTGCTCCCGTTGAAACTGATGAGCAGTATTGGCCCAGGGAAGTCCTTTGTGAAACCCTAACCACAGCATTGCTGTCTGAACAATTGATAGCCATTTCAAACAGAACTTGCAGTCACCGTATTATTTTTTTCTAGTTTATTTTCCCCAGTTTGCATGCAGAAGTGTCAGAAGCCTTATTAATGCCAGAAGGCATCTGGAACTTCAGCCACCTTCACCCACTTCTCCACATGGTCTGTTTCCTTTCATTAAAGGAAATATGATTGCATGAAACCCTTGTTCTTAATTGTGAATTCACATTTAACTCCTCAGTTTCTTTTCTGAATGCTTATTTTAGATGATTTCTCTGGTAATTATTGATTAGCCAGCTTAATTATCTAGCTTGTATTCTGTCCTTCCCTTACTCCTATTTAAATTCAGAAATACGGCCCAGCTATCAGTCTCCTAGAAGCGTATTAATTTTCTACCAGTTCCTATATAGATGACCACTAGTTAACTGGCGATTCCTTCCGTCAGTTCTCTAAACCCTAAAGGTTAATTTTTCATCCAAGTTGAATACAATCACCAGATAAGAAAACAGTAACTGATTTGAGTATCCTATAAACTGATCTTTCCTTATTCCAGATTGAGGTTATACTGTTTGTTACACTAGCTAGGTCAGTCATGCCAGATTGAACGAAACAAACATGAAGCCCTTTGGCCTCTACAAGGTTTGTTCAGTAATTTTCAGCAATGATTCTTGCCCCTTTGTCTTCATGATCTGCTGTAGATGCACATCTCTAAGACATGGCCCTAGTTTCTGTATGCTGCTTTCTTGTATTTGAGGCTATTGAAGAACTTGTGCTTTTCCTGAGGTTCTCAATTTACTTCCCATCCTTCCTCTGCACAATATAGTTTACATTTCTTCCCTTCAAGAAATCATTCTGTTAAGGAACTGCTGAATCCTCAAAACTGTTTTCCCTCACATTAATGTCCTAAGAAGTTTAAAAGAAATTCCTGAAGTTTGCATCCTTGTCTGCTATCACTGCTTTGTTCTGCTCCCTTTCAAAAACCTATGGTCTTCATCCTTTTTACCTGTTGCTCTGTTTCTTGCACCCCCAGACCATTTCTGCCTGGTTTTGCTAGAAGGGAATGGGGCACACCCATTGCTATCACTGCTTCTTTTATCATTAGGAAACAAAACACTAGTATGTTCTATGATTTTCCTGTGCAATCTATACAGCAGGGTATCGGTTTCCGACCAAGGGATATGTACATTCCTCGAGTTGTGTGCCACTACACAATCCTCATCTCTGGAAAAACCTCAGTCGCTTAAAATAACTCTTGCAACTACTGGCTTGGGGGGCTGGTAGTAAAATTCAGCTATGGCAAAATCAGACTTAAAATAGATGCTGAAGGCTTGGATCTATCTCAGTCTGTCTTCTGGACCCCAACCGCACAAAGCATGCCCACGGCCATCCCTCCCGGCTGTGCTGCAGCCGGTTCAGAGCACGTGTGCAGGGTCTGCAGTGCGGGCGGAGAGCGTGCGCTGGCTCTGAGCTGTGGCGGGAGGGCAGGAGGGCAGAACCACAGGACAGCAGCAGAGGTGCCAGGAAAGGATGTTCTGTGTAAGTAACGTCTGCATTCATTTAACTGAGTATTAAGTGAAATCTATGCCTTGTTGTTCAAACCCAGTATGTGGGGATCCCTAAGCATTTATTGACAGTGAGCTACTTGGAACCCTCCTCTGAGAGTCCCAGGGAGGTTATTGTTCTGCCAGGTACCAGACACTGAGAAGTAGATGGAGAGGGAATAAAATACGTACTTGAAGCCATGTAAACTTGCTGGTAACAGGTTTCAACGATCTGAGACCTCGTGTACTGTGGGCTTGGTGTCTGGGAGTTAAAGCCCCTCGGGTCAAGCTGCGAAGGGCTGGAGAGCTCACGTTAACCAAGCAGCAAGGCCCTTCCCTGCTGTACCCGGAGCGCAGCGGGTCCGGTCCGCACCACCCCACCGCTCCGGGCACCCCCCGGGACCCGCGTCCGCCACAGCCGCAGCGCGCCCGGCACCGGACGTGAAGTCGGGGGGCGGAGACGGAAGCGGCTCCTGAGCGCGCGCGGAGGAAGTGTGGTCCCGACGGCGCTCCGTGCTGCGGGAGGCCGCCATCTTGTGCGGGGGGCGGCGGTGTGGCTGCGCTGCGCGGAGCGGCGGTCGCGCCTCCCGTCCCGTCCGTCCTGCTGCCGCGGCGCCATGTCTGCAGAGAGCCCCGAGCCCGCCTCGGCCGAGGAGCAGAAGGTGCGTGGCCGGCACCGCCGACGGGCTGGAGGCGCCCCTCGGGGCTTCTCCCTCCTCCATCCGCGCGGCCGGGTTTCCTCCAGCCCGGGAGCCTCGCGGGCCTCCGCGGCCCTTCAGGCAGCGTCTCGCGGCGCTGGCCGCGCCCGGAGCCCCTCAGAGCCGCGCCGTGCCGGAGTGCAGGCGGAGCCGGCGGCTCTCTGCAGCCGCCCTCCGCCGCCGGTTCGGGCGGGATGGAGCCCGGGGCCTGTGGCGGGAGCGGCGGGCCGGGGCTGGAGGCGCAGGAGCGGCACCACCATGTTGGCTTTGCGCTTGGGGGTTTCTGTTCTCCAGTGGATCGCGGGCGTGCGCTGGCCTGGGCGGGCTCATGGCGCTCGCAGAGCGCTGGGCTCTGCTTGCCAGCGCGTACCGCTGACGGGGCCTCGGCTCGCAGCCGCGGCGTGAGACGGCGATAATCCGGGGGACAGGCGCTCGTTTTGCTTTTAGAAGCATTTCGGGTTTTGATGTATGCTGTTTCAGAGGGCAGGTACCCAAAGCACAATGGCTGTGGCCTGTTCTAGTGTGGGCCTTTAGAGCGAACAACCGGCTGGATTGGCTTGTGGTGAAGCTATTACGTCATCTCTGTAGCTAATAATTTTACAGTTGAAGTGGGTTTTGGCCTCACAGGTGACTGTACTGTTAGCAGTTCCGTCTGAGGGCTGTGACGTTAAGAAGTCCTTTGAGTTTTAGTCTCATCATTGCTGTGTGGACTCAGTTGTGATCTGCACAGCTATTTCTGACAGGGAGAAGTTACGAAACAAACACTGCTTTGGAGGACACTGAAAGAAAAGCTGGATCTACCTTACCTATCAAGTACTTGTTTGATAATTCACAGTTTGTAATATGAGTTAGATGTACAAGTACAGCTTTGAGGGTTAATATGGAAGGACACTGTCTCAGTAGGTGCAGTAATCAGAACCAGCTGATTACTGGCAGGTCTGTAATCTCTTAAATTCTTGCTCTGCAGCTTGACATAACGTTCATTTTAGGTGGACTGCTGGAGGGATACTGTTCCTGTTCAAAGCCTGTAAAAATAAGTCCCTGGCCTATGCAGAGCTCCTAGAATAGCTCTGTAATAAGAGCAGAGTAAAACATGTGGCAGCAAGTTTATTGTAATGCCTTCTAGTGTGTTCTGGTGAAGTCAGGTGATTGGTGCTGATTTTGCTAAGTTTCAAACTGAAGTCTTGAAAAGCAGCGCTTATGCGCGGGCTTGAAAAATTACCCTTTATCTGAGAGTCAGGAGCCCCATACCACTGTGCTAATTTAGTTTTAATCTGATGAGGTGTTTGAGACAAATTAATAACATCAATAAAAAGATTTTGGATTGCTGTGAGTTTATGTCCTGTTAGGATCCTGTGATATCAGTGCTATGTAGTATTAACCTCCACTAAAACTGTTTTCAGCATAGGCAAAATTCAGCACTGCCTCAGTTAATGGTTAGCTCTGAAATATAAATAACCCATTTTGCAGTACTTATATATATGCTTAAAAAACATGAAGCCCCTAAATGAACTTTGAGACAGCGTTTCATGACCAGACCTCTTCTAGACAGTCCTACTGCGCTTTCTGACTCACGTGCCGGTGTTGAGAAAGGCGTTAAACAAGAGAGTGGTATATATTGAAAACTTGCCAAAGACCAGCGTTTCCTGTTCTCAGTGTGAAAACTCGGGATAGTGGCAGAGGGAAGTTCAACAACAAAGAAACTTTAGACACTGGAGAACATATGCTTGGGTGACTTTTTTTTTTGCCTTAAAACCTGTATTTTTTCAGGAAGCTGTTGGAGGTAGTGTATTTTGTTTCTAGACTGGGCTTTGCCCAGTTTGCTGTAGAGTTGTGCTCTTGTCCCTGTTGTTTTCCTATTTTCTGTGCTACATTTTGTTTAATAATTTTTGCTAAAGAGGATGAGCGCTTAATACCAGAATTCTAAAAGGCCGATGGCTCTTTATTTAGCCGTGCAGTTCAGTTGTCCAGCAGATACGGAACTTTGTGCTGCTGTTACCTCTGTAAAGATTAAAAGCAAAAGCTATATTTAAATGAGTTAGGTAACTACTGCTTCCTGGTAGATCTTTTTAATGAAGTAAGCAGACTTCATTAGCTGTGTCAAATTCCTGTAGAGATCTAAAATTATAGCTTTTGTGTGGTTGTTGCTAGGAAGAGGAGCGTGGTATATCTTGACTTCCTCCCCCCCAGTCATGTGTTAGTCACTTCTTGTTGCTTCTGTAACTCAACAGAGGATGTTATAAATGTAAGATCAAGCCTTGCTGGCTTGAGTTAAAGCCGTTGCAGCTCAGCAGCACGTCTCCAGGAGTACTGAAGACAATCTAGTCCACAGAAGGATATAAGGTTAGAACATGCACGCAGTGATCTTCTCCAGAAAACTATCCCAGGTTTCGGCAGTCTGTGGTTTAAAATACTTCTGAGCAGCAAGTAAACATATCTATTTGCTTTCTGAATTCATCTAATTTCTTGGCACCCTCTGTATCCTTTGGCATGGATTCTGTAGCTTAACTGTATTTTATATGAAGAACTGTTGTCTTAACTGTTTTTTGAACCTGCCATGGCCTGGTTTTGTTTGACACCGCAGGTCTTTGTATTGAAATTCTTCCATTCTTGCATAGGGTTTTTGAGTCTTAGTTGGTCTTGGTCATCAAGGATAAGTGACCGTAGTCTGTATCCTTTTCAGTTGCATTGATGCATAACATGGCATTTTGTGTTTTGATTGCCTGCTGTGTGATGACTTGTGAGCCCTGTGAGTTTGCATGAATGTCTCCTTTGATGCACCGTGAATACATATTTATGTAAGCTATTTATTGTTGGCAGGCTGTTCATAGGAAAAAAATAAATCTCCTTTTCGTTAGTATTGGCAAAACATGCCCCCTGAAATGCTTTGTCTGTTGGCTTAGCAGAGAGTACCCAGTGATTCAGCGTTAGATGTTGAAAGTATTTAGCTGAAAGGATTGCTTTTGAGAAAATCCTGTCAGTGTCGGCATGATAGTAAAGCACAATAGGAAGGACAGCAGCTGAAGAATGGGCTTTATAACATGTGAAAGCTATGGTCTTGGCTAGTATGATTGTGTAGTGCGAAATAGCTCTATGTTCAGTAGTGTCAGGGAGACTTTGCCCTTTATATGTATTTTTGTGTTTTGCATTGTATTGGCATTGTATTGTGTTTTCATCTAATAAAAAGCATTGGTTCCTGTGTTCATAAAGGTTTTTTTTAACTGTTATGAGAATTTCCTTGGTAGAACTGTTAATTCAGATTCCCGCTGTATTGTGCAAAGCTCTCTTTCATATGTCTTGGGTCTAATGCAGCAGCTAGCCAATGTTACATTCTAAGTCTGTTGTTACAACCTTTGCTTTTGAGGCTTCTTAACAGAAATACATTGAATATTATATAGACTGTTGAGTTTTTATAAAGAAAAATACTGGAGGTAGGCTAGTGTGGTGGCTGTAGTTCTCTGGCAGCTCTGACTTAAATAGCTCCCAGCTGCTTGTGTTCCTGTGCCCCCCCGCCCCGCTTCTCTGCTAACATACCTGTTTGTGCTGCGGCTTGGTGAAACAGACTGTGAAAACTGATCCAAATGAAACACAGCCCGGCGGGGGGCAAAGTGGTTATTTTTCTGTTGAATTATTTTCTGTAACCCATTCATGTGGAGTACATACAGTCATGCTGAATGATTCAAAGGATGGTGACACGGATGGAAAGATTGTGAAGGGGATGCCTAAGCAGCTCGAAGTGCATACAAAACCTTATTTACAAAAGGCCCTGCTAGTTTAAAAGTTAATTCTTATTTCCTGCCTGAAAGTCACTCTGTGACTTTGGATGGTGATAACAATTCAGTGCTGCAGCAGTCAGTGCAAGTCAATGTATATTTTTCCTGAAGTAGCAATGATTTGCATGCAAAACAAAACAAAAGCCTCAGCCAAGTACTGGAAAGTAGCAAACCAAGAATTTTGAATGGAAGATACTTTAGAAATGCTCTAATAGATCAAATTATACTTCATACATCAAGTTGCTACATGGACTGGATTAGAGGTCAGTGTTGAAAGACTGGATGAACAAATTGCAGTTTTTGCCAAATGAGTACCTTCAAATGATTACTTTCAGCATTCACATTTTACATATACTCATAAAACAGGCATTTTATTTTACCTAAATGCACTATCCAGCTGTTTTCATCCTTATATTTTTAGGATAATTATAGACATATAAATACAGTATTGTTGCTAATAATATGATAGCAGGCATGTTTTTGAGACTGAGCAGCTTTAACACTGTTTCACAGTGAATGTGAACATGTTGCAGGTAGAGTGGTTATGCAAACTAGATTGTGGCAATGCGAGTGCTAGTCTGTCTGTGCAACTTTATGATCAGATGGGCAGTTGAAAAAATTCCTGTTACTCTTGCCCAGCTCTCAACATTTGTTCTTAGTGGAACCCTTGTACTGACAAAGAAAAAATAAATTTGTTTAGGGGCATTTTTTTCCCTTTTTTTTCTTTGTCCTTCAAAACTGAATAATTTAGTTTTGGTATAGACTATTTTTATTTGAAAGAGGAATTCTTTGATTAGGTTTAAACACATCTCCAGGAAGGGTATCTAAGATGGGAGGCTCAACTCCTACAGTTGCTGTCAGTATTCAGGAGAGAATGTATGAAAAGGTTGACTCAAGTAATTATGTTCACTTGGTAGCAGCAGTTGGCTGCTGGTGAATTACCTGTGAAGGGATTCTGTGTAAATAGTTGGTTATTGTGTATTTCATTTACAGTATTGCTAATTGTCTTTCAGGAAATGGAGGATAAGGTGATCAGCCCAGAGAAAGTTGAAGAAGCAAAATTGAAAGCAAGATATCCTCATCTGGGCCAGAAGCCAGGAGGCTCAGACTTCTTGAGGAAGAGGCTTCAAAAAGGAGTAAGTTATTCACTGTCCACGGGGTATGGACAAGAAATTCCAAAATCCCTGTATCTCTGTGTTTGGTGTTTGGTTTTTTTGTTTCTTTTTTTTCCCCCTGCTCCATGGGTCTTTGTGAATAAAAGAGAAATTTAAACTTTGCGTGTGAAAGCACAAGGAAGACAAATTTATTTTTACAAAACAAATGCCAAATTGGCAGGATAGCTGTTCTACAGCAGCAGTTGCTCAACTGCATTTTATAGGAAAAAAATGAATTTAAAAGCTGGCTCGGTGCAGCTGTGATAGACGTCATAAAAGACTTCATAATAAACACTAAAGGTCAGAACCTCACCCCTGTTTTATACTGATCTTATCTTGCCCGTTCTTAAGTCCCCAAAATGACTGCTCTTGTTATCAGTGTTTTAGCACGTGAAAGCTTAGCTTCTGCGGAGTTACAACAGCCACCATCTGACATCAGTGGCTTGGGAATGGTAGTGTGATTCTGAATATATACCCTAAGGAAAAATATAGTGATAGAAGAATGAAGAGTGAGTTTATATTTCAATATTGTTCCACACTTAACCAGTGTCTCTTATTTTCTTAGTTATTCAGCTGGTTGTTTGGCTGGTTTTATTTTTAGTTTAATTATTCATAAAGGTGTTATGTAATGCCTTCCAGGCACGCTAGAGCCCTGTTCTTGGAATAATCCTAGAATATCACTTCTTCTGATGGTGCTTTTATTGCTGTCACGCTGTTTTCTTTTTCTTTTTTCCTCTTTTTTCCTCCTTTTTTTTTTTTTCCCCCACTATTGTCTAGGCCCTTTGAGTGCATGCAACGACTCCAAGTATAAATCCTTCGCAAACCAGCTGTTGGAGTTTGGTGCTGATCTAATTCTGTACTACCTGGTAACGTCTCCTGGGAATTGTTAAATGTTTTCTGGAGAAGCTTTTTCTCATAAGTTGGAGCATATGCAGCATAGTTAATAGCTGCTGGGCATGGACAGGTAGATTAGGCGACTCCTTTTGTGAGTTAGGCTGTTAACGTGGTCAAAGGCAGCCTAAATTAGACTTCAGTAGGTTTAGTGCACATGTAGAGACAGAACGGAGTGTATTGCAATGATAATACAGGAAAAAGCATCTGCTCCCTAAGTACTGATGACCATAAAGGAATTATGGTTGCTTGTACTCAATGTAAACATGAGGAAAACTCACCAACAGTAGCAGTCTGTACGATATCCTCATCTTGATGAAGTAAATGAGGAAGCATTTTTACTTGCAGTAGAGCCTGATGTATTTTGGGCTGCTTGGATTCCTGAAGTTTACGATAGAGTGAGGATAGCGAGTATATTTCAGGTCATGTTTCGACATGAAGATACTGAGACAGATATTGTCTGTTCAAAAGGGTTGATCAAATACAGGCCATCTATGAAAAGCTAGAGTAAATCAGAGGAAAATACAACAGTGAGTTGAAAGAGGTAATGGACTGATATTATAGCACATGAAAGATGGTGAGTTTTCTCAGTTATTCTTCTAAATGTATGTACTTATCCATAGCCCAGATTTTCTCTGATTTGGCAAGTAAGACACACTTACCCATTGATATTTGCTCTCCAGAAAAGTTATGCATTGGGCACACACACCGTTATTGTCACACTTTCTCCAGAATAATAGTAGATGAGAGCTATGCAATACCAAGTTCCTGTAGAAAGATTCCATTCGTAGCTCTTGCATGGACAGAAATGGATATCCGTTAACAGCAGTAACACAGCTAAAGATGGAGCAATTCTGTTATTACCTAGTTGCCATTTAAAAGTTTCTTTTGGTTGCTGTAGTCTTGAAGGGCAAAATATGAAAGCCTCTTTCCAAATTAGGTTATGCTATAACTTGGTGTCTAGTCTGCAGATTGCAGTGTTAAAACATTGTAGTATAAATAGGGATTACACCACCAAAAGGACTAAATTGTGAAGGTTTTTGAATAGAAGTGTGTGGTTCATATGTACTACTGACTGCATGGGAAAACGAGGTTTGGTAACTTAAGGCTGTGGCAAGGAATGTTGAAAGCCTTCTTCAAGGAGGCCTTGCATAAACATCCATACCTGCTGCCCTTAGGTAAAGGCCTGTTAAGTCAGGAGTTCAAGTTCTTTCTAACAACTGTTGAACGTTTTGGAGTTGGTTAGTTCTAATGCAAAATATAGAGTGTGGTAGTAATATGCAGCCTGGAAGCACTTAAATGTAGCATGTAGTGATGGCTGCTCAACTGACCTATGAATAAGCCTATATAAAGCTAAGTAGGGAGGATTCTCTCCAGAGTTTGTGATTGTAAGCAGCAGTTGCTAGTGTAAATCTCTATCCTGAATCTAATTTTTTTGCCCTTATATGACAGTCCATTCAAAATCATGGGTTACAAGTCCTTACCAGTAAATGTCATAGTAAGATGTAAACAAAATAAACTTTTCGTGCAAAACGTGTTAATAAGCAGTTCAAGACTTGGTACAGACCTTGAATGAAGTTCCATGCCTCCTTTTGCCATGGTGCAGATAAATCATAACAGTCATTTGGCTTTAGCATCCATAGGTAACTTGGTATTTTTAGAATCTAACAGAAAACATTGTTAAAGGTAATGCTAATTAAAATATGCCGAAATAATAAGGAACACTGCTTTGGAACTTCAAACTTAATGTACTTATTTTTATATTCAGAAGAAACCTGGAGTGTGGGATAAGTATTTCCTTCACATAGTGGTTTTCTGAAGGACTGCACAGTAGATTTGACTTCGCTAATAATTGGTTTGGGAACTTTAGGGATTGTAGTTTCACTGTTTTAATGTATGCAGATAAGAGGGTTTCTGGTTAACATGCAGTTTCATGCCACTTTGATCTTCTGGTATGATGAAGCAGGCTGTTTTCTCCATCTGCAGTTCATGTGTTGTTTGGTTATTCTGTGTAGCAGAACTTGTTTGCTGCAACAGAATTCACAAATGCAAAGTTTCACTCTTGGAAAAACTCTTGGGAAAAACGGGGCAAAAGTAATGTGTGAGTTTAATGGTATATGTAGAACCGTAACTGTACGTTTACCATTACTAATGTTAAGAGTTCAGATATGTGTGCCTAATAGTCCTTATAAGATTTTATTTTTAATCAACATAAAGCTAACTGTACCAAATAGGGATTTTTATAACTTTTTAAAATTTAGAGAATCTACTTTCTGTGTATGAATTCAGTAAGATTTCAGGCTTTTAAACATACGTGTTTTGTCTTCCAGCAAAAATACTTTGATTCTGGTGATTACAACATGGCTAAAGCAAAGATGAAGAATAAGCAACTGCCTACTGCAGCGCCTGACAAGACAGAAGTCACTGGTGACCATATTCCTACTCCACAGGATCTTCCACAGCGAAAACCATCTCTTGTTGCTAGCAAGCTGGCTGGCTGACGAGAGCAGCTGAACTGCATGATTATTCTCATTCCTGTTATTTCTCCTGAATAGTTATTTCTCACCCTCACATCCCCCTTTTTCTTTCTTACACTAAGTCATGAGACTGACAGCTTTGCAGGTAGCGATAGCATGTGCTGCTATTGTAAGGGAGTACTGCTAAGAGTAAAACGTTTAGTATTTGAACTAGTTGAGAACAATGCACTGAATAAAGAGGACAAGTTTGGTTAGAGCAATGTAATCTACTTGAAAATGTACATATTTGCCCATTTCCTAGTGTAGGACTGGTTCCAGCAAGTGACATCGCAAGTTTTACTTCTAATGTTTCTGCTTTTGTTATTTCATCTTAATTACAGCATATTTGTATTTAATATAACCTCCAATTGTGTTGGGTTTTTCTTCCGTGTTTGAGTTTGTTGTCTAAAATAGAGGTTTAGACCACAAGTTGCTAGATGGTAAAGCATGTATTAAAACAAAGACCAGGGCTCTGATTGAATTTTATTTCTGCTTTTGAACTTGAACGGCCTTAAACCTGTTTCAGCTTTAACAATAGAGTTTTTACTTGGGCAATATTTGCCCATTCGGTGTAACTCTTGTGAATCTAGTGCTTATTGACAACTGCCTGTTGAAGCTGGTATTCTTTTCAGTTCCGTAGCTTAGGACACACTTTTGTTGAAGATGTGAATGAAGTGTGCATGTGCATAGACTGTTGAATTCACTTTTGTGCCATTTTTGTAAATACAATAGTTTTGCACAACCTTTTGCAAACGTCTATTAGTTTTACATTTTAAAAAGCAGATATTGTGCCAATCAAAGCACAAGTGATTCTGTATCTTTCAAAGTCTTGTCCTGAAACTAAGAGCCCAGAATCTTGCTACTGAAAGTTAAATTGTATACCTGAAATTTGGAAAACACATTTACACTTGACTCAGTCTTATGCTTTTGCAGTTGTATATTTTGATTTTGCAACAGTGTCCAGCATTCAAATCTAAATCTGGAGTTTGTACCTGTATTTGGAGGCAAATGCTCTTTCAGTTCAGCAGCTCTTCAGGCTTTTAAAGCTGAAATGCTCTATCTGATGACATGGAAGATGGATAAATGTACTGTTCTAGAGAGTTTTCTCTGTGGCAAACACCAAATCTAGGCTTGACAAGGTTTGATATGCAATTGTCTTTGAGCTATTTTAGACTTCTAGAATGAGAAGGCTATAATATTTTTTTTTTCCTTGGCCTCCTGAAGTGGTAGTAAAATGCCTCCTTTTCTCTTTGTTATACAGCAGCCCCTCATTGGCTTTCGAGAAACAAAGAACTGGAAGTGGTATTTATACAATGACCTATTGAGAAATAGGTAACTTTTCATGTCAGAAAATAGGAATGAACTTCAGTTCATCTTTATGATGCAGGTCGTAAGTACTAGGTAGCCAGAATATATAGTTGATATAAGGCAGGTAACTTGATGCATTTAAAAGCATGTTTATTCAATGAAATCAGAATACTAAAAGCACAGTATGATCCATAATGTAATTGATTTTCATATAGATAACCACAGCCTTGATCTTTGGGAGTTTAGAAACTTTAAGAAGATCAGTTTACTGAATACCTTTTTCTTGAAAGCAACAGTTCTGAAACAGCCTGTTGTAAACAAACACCAGGGTGGATATTGCAAAACACTCTTAAAGATGCATGTTTTCAGAAGGATGTGCTTTTGTTGACATATTCAGAAAGGTCTTAAGAGGATAAAGGGCTGCCAGCTGAAAAAGAACACTGGCCCATATCTTGTGTAATGCTCTCTTCTAAAGGCAAATATAAGAAAATGATCAAGAGAAAATGAATAATGTTGATTGGGTCCTATTTTGATCAGAACATGAGCAAAGCATTATTGGTGTCTATATAATGTCTTCAGAGAAGTCATTCCAGATAATTTTGAAATTGCTAACCTGGTTCTCCTCAGGTCCATATAGCACCTTTCTAGTAAATAAATGGGCTCTGTAAAATCTGTCCTGATTCCTTATCCTGCACTAGCATTATAAAAAATGGTGACTTTTGCAGAACAGGTTGGAGAAATGAACCTACTTGACTTCTTTAAGTAAGAAAGTAGGCTGGGACAATAGCAGGGAGGCTGGATATATTGAAGCAAACTGCTTTTTATAGATGCTTGTCCTAATGTGAAAATCCCTCTTTATTTTTGTATGTATAAATGAAATTGGAACTTGATGGTAGGACTGGGCCTGAAGCAAATTTTGAACAACTTAAGGTGACTTGCTGTGTGTTGTCTGGTGCCACTACTCTGTAGCTCACAGAAGGTGAGCTTTCTTGATGTTTGGGAAGGTTTCAAAACAAAAAATAGCCATGGAAATTTAAACATTCCACTCACTTAGTTACAACTTAGCTGATCCTGCTGGTTGGACAGCACAAGCTCTTCTGATGTTCACTCAGTGACTTGCAGTTCTTAATAATACTACAGATTCAGCTATGAATATATTATCCATGTGTATATTTGAAGTACTGTAATACTAACTAGGTCAATGACTGATTATGAGCCTTCACATCTGACAGACCTCAGCAGCAGGCACAGCTATTTTGGTTCTATACACTGTATAAAACTTAAGTCCTATAATCACTTAACAGTAAATCAAACATGACTGCAAATCGATGCTTACTTTCAGCTTACTCCAGCAAGATAACTCAGCTATCCAAACTTATGTACATAATGTATTATATGAGTTTTACCATTTGATAATTGCCTTTTTCAAAGAAAACCTGTCCACACTGTAGACTGGCAGTCCCTTTCATATATTGCCCTTAAAGATAGACAGTGTTTAGTTATTAGAATAGTACTCAAGTAGGCTTATAATAGCAGATAGCACCAACATTTTATTTGAGATAGTTAAGTGGATTAATTACAACTTTGCAGATATGTCCCCAAATCTGTAACACCAAAGGCTTCCCTCTCATTGTTCTTGATGTAGTAGGACAGTGTTTGTGTAAAGGCCACAGGAGTACATTTTGTTGGACATATTTACACCCAGTCGAGATGTTAAGGTGATAAAATTGTCAATTGTTCTTTACAAACTTACACATTGTATAGTATACAGAATAAATTGATCTACTTAGTTTTTATTGCAACATGTCTTGTCTTTACTGTGGTTTCCTACAAGATATGGGATACTTCGGTATTCTCTATGGAAAATTTCTGAAACCTAAATCTTGGTACTCTTTATCACTAAAAATACAATTAGGCTTTGGTTTCTAGTATGTTAGACTACAGAATTACTTTAATGTAATCACATTTATATATATTTCAGTGCTTATTTTTCTAATAAGGCAATTAAAAGCTTATTGTTTGAAAACTCCGTAACAGATGATTGTTTTGGTCCCTTACACTGAGCGAAGGGGATGTCTGGGAATTAGCTTGGCATATAGAAGCTTGCATTGCTAAAGACTATTGGCCTGAACGTGGCAATGTTTTCAAGAAATCAAGATGCTGCAAAAAGTCCAACTAATTTTATATTCAGGTTGACTCAGGTGCTGATCTTTGTTCATCTAGAAGATCCATGTGGTATATTTACACAATTAGCTGAGTCACCAAGGTTGGAGTAACACTTTCTGTGCTCTGCATCTCTAACTAAGGAGAAAAATGTCTGAGTTGGGCATAGCCTTGGGTGATATATTTTAGTGGGAGGTGTCCCTGCCCATGTGTCATGGGTTCAGCAGTAGCAGTCATTTTTCTCCTTCTTAGTAGTTGGTGCAGCACTGTGTTTTTGACTTGT
>JAOEHY010030676.1:0-19479 GCA_025447955.1 Psilopsiagon aurifrons | reverse complement strand
CGGTGTGTGCCCGCAGAGCAGCGCAGAGGAACGGCCGTGCTGCCTGCCCCGGCCTGGGCAGCGGGGACGTGCCGCGAGCGGGCGGGTCAGCCGGTTCCGCGGGGATGCGCCGCTCCTTGCAGCGCCTCGGGGTGGAATGGCCATTCCGTTCCACGCGGGTCTGCGCTGTTGGGCTGTCTCCTTCAGAAACACCGCCCTGCTCCTTGCAGAGAAACCACTTCTACAGCATAGGCGCCTTGATATTAAGCTAACCTTTTTGGTGACACTGCACCTTTAGATTATTCTCTTGGCAGGCGCTCAGAAGCCCTGCGGTCAGCAGTGATGCTGTGTGTGACTCCCATATGCGTTTTAAACAGGCATTTTCCTAATCTTGTTAGCCTTGTGTGTAGTATCTCATCAGCTTCCACCTGGAAGTAGTTACTGCCCTGAGCATCTTGATGGCCAAGCCTGCAGATCGATAGCTGTGGAAGTGATTGTTTGCTCCACTAACAATGCATTGTTTCCATCGCTCTGCCTTGATCTGGTGTAAAAAACTGGGAAAAAAAGGCAGACCTCAGTTTCCATGGGTAGAAGAGTTGACTGGGGTCACCAGAGCTGAGCACCACAGTACAGCACAGCAAACTTCAAATACTTCTGTCAGAAAGCTTATACAAAGTGTGCTTCATCGAAAGCCGTGCCACGCCAGCTAGATGCTTGAGCTGCTGCATGAAATTATCCCCTGTCTAGCTCTTTGTGTGAGGGGGGAAAGGAAGCAGGCTTTTTGTTTTGGCATGAATAGGTCGCCTTATTTACACTGGATGCCGTGGAGAGCACATTGACTGTCTATCGGTGCAGATCAAACCAGAGACTCACTTCAATAGGCTCGACCATATCTGAATAGTGTATTTGTGTAGGAGAGATTGAATGTGAGGAAGTGAGGTGAACGTCTGCACCCCCAAAGAGTGCTAGTGCATTAGTGGATATGAGGCATCTTAGTGCCTTGTGTCTCTCAGAGGAGCAGCTCTGTCGTCATTGCGAAATGGGATGAAAATTACCAGTCTGGTCAAGAGAGCAATGGTGCTGCAGAGTTGTTCCCAGGCGCCCAACGGACCTCTATATGAGGAGTTATGTTGGAAAGGTGTTCTTGATTTATCTCTCTCTGTGGAGGTTCTTATGGAATTAAGATCTCTCTTAAGGAGTTGATCAGAAATACTTACGCTTTTAATTTCCAGCCCTGCCAGACCTTGAATTCATTTCCTTGACTGGTTAAATCCTTTGGTCAGGAAGTGCCCCAAAGATGTGCGTGTCCTGTTGTCTTGGGGCTGTGTAACAGTATAAAGCTCAGGATCCCTTGTAGTTCCCAAGGAAGTCATTGCTCTGCATTGGTGCTGGGATGGGAGAGCTGCTGAGCATTCAACAGAAATTGTCTCTGCTGTCTTCTTCCCCAGGTAAAGCCAGCATGCTGGTTAAATCACGTTCAGTATCTCATCCTTAATTAAGGAACATAAATAATGGATGTAAGGTCATAGCGCACAGAGGTAAAAAGAGCAAACGCAAAGTCAGACAAGCGCAGGCGTGATCCTCCAGTAGGGACTTGCTGGGTGACCAAGGCCACAGGCTGTTCTTGCCCTCTTCAGAGCCATATGTAGGCGCAGAAAGAGCGACTTTACATCATTTCTGTATTGGCAGGCAGAGTCAGGATTGTCATTCAGGACAGCTGCTTAAAGCACCAGAGTTTCCAGTATAGCACTGACACTTAACGTATGGTGTTGGCATAGAACATGCTGGCAAGCAAGGTAGGGTAGATCATTGCTGGCTGGCTGTGTGCATGTGTGTCCCCTGGATCAAAGAGCCTAGCAGCTCTCTTTAACTAGAAACCCATGTCCCCGCTCGCCAGAGTTCCTCAGGTAGCTGTGTTCGTGTGAGTTACTTGGAAACACTTGGCAGAATTACATCAATGACTGGATGACCAGTGTCACAAGGAGGTTGTCAGCATCTCTTCAAGTGTTGTCTGAGAACAAGAGACACAGACCTTGTATTTCCAGCTATCGTTTGTAGAAACGGGGCTCTCTGCTGTATGCTTCAGTGTGTCCAGTTCTGCTAACATGCACTGTTGCGCCTTCGAACCTGGTTCCTTTGCATGGCTGTGTAAAAATAGCCCCCATTGTCCCAAACATGTGCCACCTTGAAATAGCATAAAGGAACTCTTATTTTCCCAAGTTAAACTCTGTTTTGTTAGGAACTAGCAATGCACATTTTGGAGCCACTCCTGTGAAAATCCTGTTCCTTTGATTCATCCAGGTGTATGCCTAAACTTGGTGACCTCATTGTGTAGGCAGCCTCTTTGTTGTATATGTTTATAATTAATCTGGAAATTTGGATTTAAGTTAAACGACTGGCTCTGGCACACTCACAAGATAGTAATGAACAGCGGGCCCAAACCGTACCTGACTTAGTATCCTGTGATGCTGCAGGCACAGACCCTGCTTGAAGGCATTGGCTTCAGTTGTGGGATGCAGCAGTTTAACACTGCTCCATGGGTTATATCCCGGGCATTCCTATTTAAAATATTATGCCTGTGGGCTCTGTTTAACTTGTCCCATCGGGCATCTATCACTGGCAGGTTGGCGGTTCTGCTGTAAGAACATTTCTGAAAGCTTTGGTTCTTTGACTTTGGAAACAAACTTAGGAGAATCTCTCTGTGTTCCTGCATCACCACAGCCCTGCTGAGTTGTGATCAGATGTAGCTGATCAGCATTTCAGTAACTGTTGACCTACTTGTACTGATCCATAAAAATTGATAGGGACAATCTAGGCCATGTGTCGGTTCCTGTTAGGTGTAATTTGCTTTCCTTGGAAATTAAGAACAAGTGAGAAAGCTTTGCCTAGACATGGAGCTCATCTGACTTCTCCACGCTGGCTGGACTGCCATGTTTTGTGTTACAATCTTCGTGAGCTTCAGGTGTGTAAAACCAAGCCTCAGTGCTTGCTTTCATTACCTGTACATGAAAACTAACAAATCAGATCACTGTATTTATGTTGCCTCTTTTGAAGTCAGAGGGAAGAGTTGACATTCAGTCATTTTTGTCCTCCATCTGTATCCTCTTTTGCCTGGGTTTGAGTTGTTTCTGTTTCAAGCTGTGCTTTCCTAGAGCACACTGCTTTGCCCTCGTAGGATTTCTGTTTCAGTTTTGTATGGCTGTGCACAGCACACCTATTTATTTATCTGTGCGGTCAGACATTCATTTATTTTCACTCTTGCTGCTACCAACATATTCTTCCTGTTCCAGTATCTTTGAGATTAGGGGCAGCAGGCTCCATCCAGCTCACTCCTAACTTAGTGCCTAACCCAATTTCACATAAAGTGAGTGGCAATATTCCTTTGAACACAGAGCAGTCAGGAAACAGTTTCACTGGAGAGCAGGATCTGAGCAAGCTGAACTGGGCAGCTGACCTTCAGTCTGGCTGCCCTGTCCTTGAAATGGTTCAGTTTGAGGTTTATGAGCAGTAAATTAAGTTAGGGAAGTGCCAGAGGAAACAGCATAGAACAAACCACTGCTTGTGAAGTCCCCAGCCTCCCAAGGAGCCCTTTCTTGCTTTTCTTAGTCTGTCTGCAGGCAGCTGCTTCAGTGTGCAGTGTTATCTTGGTCCCCAATTCAGTTGCACCAGGTCCTTACAAGCAAAGGTGGCAAAAGGCAGATTGTGACCAGGTTATGGTTCTTCTTGGGTGTGTTAATGGTACTTAGGCAGGGAAATACAGCAAAAAAGACAGCCTGAGATAAAATACAACTATTACCAAATTTCTGTGCTTATTAATGGACTTTTTTGGTGTGTTAAAAAAGCCTGCCTTAATGATATAGTCTTGCATATTGCCATTCAGTCTACTGCATGTGACGTAAGTGTTCACTAAACCTTAAATGGTAACCACTTGTCTCAGTAGGTCATTGCTTTGTTCTTCCAGAGCCATGCTGCCCTGTAATGCAGAGATGGGAGTCACTCATCTCCAGGCACGACTTGGGCGTCCTGCTCTTACCTCTGAGTTGGACCCATGTGGTTTAGAGCAGAAAGGCTGTTGCAGAAATCAAATGTTTGCTGTCAGTTTCACATGAAAATGACAGAGATGGCATTTGCAGTGTATTTTTTAACTGTATCTCTGTCTCTTCTAAAAAATGCCACAGCAGAGGGGATATTTCAGTTGCTTTTCTGCTTCAGGGAGATGCCGTGTCACTAGAACAAACCTGATGGCAACTCTGACAGCTCACAACTTTGCACCGACCCTTCCTGTTGCCTTTAAACTGGAGGTGCTGGGGATGTAATTGGCTAACAGCCTAACAATACTTGGTTTGCCCTAACCTGCACATTTTATTATGCTTTTGCACAAAGTTTCCTGTAGTTGAATGCCAGCCAGAGCAGCCCAAGAAACTGAAAACCCTCTTAGCTTTCTAACGGCAGCTTTGTGACGGGTCAGCAATCCAGCCTTGTTAAAAGGAACCGTGAACCTTGGGAAACGAGAGGAGTGATGGTTTGAGTCAGAGTCCAGTCTGCGCCAGAGCTGTTCCCCTGGGTGCTGAGCGTGTCCGCAGGAGGAAATGAAACCACTCTGGGCAGGATGGTGGGGCCTGAGAGGTAGCAAGCTGTTAGTGAAAACTGTTTGCAGCGCACAGATAGTGTTTGGGAGGGTGTTTTTGGGAGGCCTACTCAAGCACTGAGAGTGTAGCATTGTTGGGAGCTGCTTTTGGGGACAGGAGATCATAGCTTCATATCCAAAAACGAATTTTTTTAAATCTTATTTTTTGCTGTAGGCCTCATCTTTGAAGTTGTGTGAGTTCTTTGTTATATGTAAAATAATTGTGAAGGTCCTATTTATAATAATTGGTCTTTTTTTTTTTTTTAATTTGTGTATCATGTTAGAACATTTACCTAATAATATTAGTGGATTATGTGGGAATCTCCCACAAACTGTCATCAGCAGTCCTTGCAGAATAATAGTGGCTGTATGCTGAGCTGCCGCTGGTTATTTGCAGTCTGTTTCTACTGCAGTGATTTTATAGCATGTGCCAGATGGCTTAGGTAATGGATTACTATTATTTTTTTAGAGAAATAAATGAGAGATAAAGTGCTGTCAAGCTCCTGCTGTGTCGGGAAATGCGTGCAATCACCACCCTTCTCTTTTGGTGAGCCACAGAGCTCCAGGTTGTGTTGGAAGGGACCAAGCGGCTGGTCAGGCAGATGTAACTGCCTCTTAGGGGCTCCTCATGGGGCCTTGCAGAGTTTAATCCTTTCCACTTATTCTAATAACAAAGCAATTTGTCCCTTTCTTTAATGAGACTCATTGTTTAACCTTTGTAGGACTAACGAAAGCATTTTTGTGATTGAGATTTGCTCATTGAACCAGTTGAATTGGAGGAAATCACATAATCATCCAGTATCACAAGGTTTCACTGTTTCTGGATGGTCTATTTTTAATAGGATTTAAAAAAAGCAAGAAGTGATAGGTTAATTGTAAATGGTGCTTCTGCTGTGACGAGAAAGTAGTGCTCAGCTGGCAAGTCTGCTGTCCTGTGGTACCAGTGGGATGGTGCCTGGATTTCTGGCAAGTCAGAACAGCATCTGCAGCTGACCTCAGAGGAGCCAACAACTTAGGGTGTCCTACAGGGACATTAAATTTGGATTTCATGACTCGAAGACACAAAGCATACATGAAACAAATACCGACCTACTTGAATTGTTGCTTGTGTTACTGGAATCTGTGACGCATGTATATATGAGCATACGTACAGATGTTGCTGGTTTGAAAGGCATCTTCGCTAGTGGGAAGTAGTGGACTCAGTTTCACTTCAAGCTGAAGAGCTCCTCTGATACAGTGGGTTTGGTTTATGCCTTTTGATTAAAGGCAGCTTAGCTTGGTTTGCCTGTATGAAGTTAGGGATGGGCAGAGTCTGAACTCTGCCTGGTTGGGTTTTATTTTGTATGCTTGAAGGTGCAGAGGTTAACTCTGATCCAGTTTTGTGCTCGCTGTAGTGGAGCAGTGTTTACTACTGCCTGTATCGTGCTGGACTCTGGTAGTGAGTATTGTACAGTTGGGCCTGAGGCCAAGAAACAGTGTTTGGGCAAGGCTATTGTTCCGGCTGCTCCATCAGCAAGCTACTCGAATGAGTTGCAGCAGCTTGTGCACCTTCTGCTTGTCTTCTCTGCTGCTGAAATAGCAAGGAAGAACTCTCTATTTGCCCTTAATAATAGGTGGTTCTTGTAGTAGAAAATATGGTCAGACTAAAGCTGTGGTTCTTGGAAGTCTTCATCATGTCTGTGACTTTGACTTTTTCCTGAAACTATGTCTTTCTGCTTAAGTTACTTTCGTTAGACCAGAGCTCCATTCCTGATACACCACAACAGAGGCGTTTTTGTTTTGGGAATGATGCTCCTAAGAGATTGATTGGTTTAAATTGGTACCAAAACTTTTAAGTAAGTAGAAATGCATTGAGCACGAAAAGTTAAATCTGTTATCTAAATGGCCTGGGAGATAGAGAAAATTCAAACCATGTTGAATTCAAAGGCTCTTTGTACACTTAAGTTTTTCCTTTTGTTGGCTTTACTTTTCAGCTGCATCCAGGGCGGAGTGTTGTATGATTGGGTTGCTAAGGCCTTGTCTACCAACATTAATAGCAAGGCTTTTAGTGACTTCCTGGCAGAGAACAGCACTTTCATGTTGGTGCCAGTCCATGCTCTATGCCGCTCTTAGAACTGCATCATTTCCTCCTGTTCTCAGTGTTGCTTGGCTTTGCTTAACCCTGGGTTTGCTTAAGCCTGATACTGAAAAAATTTATCTCTGTTCCGTGTGAGTAATCGCATTGCTTAATTCATGCTTTAAAATCAAGCATGTAAATCTGAAAGATTGGGCCTTTTATTCTTGATTTCTTCTTATTGCAGGGCATGGCTTTGCTGTTGTATACCTGTTCAAAGTAATTTGTGCAGGAAAATAAATTAAAACATATCCTAGGGATGTCATCGAGTTCTTTGTGTTAAGCTTTGTGTATGCAGTGTTGCAGTAGGTTGGTCACTTAAAACCCAATTTTAATGTTTAATAGCAAGAGTATATTCAGGAGTAGCTTCTGCTTTCAGGACACCCACCATCTCAGGGACATAGTGGTTCCACTCATCTTATTTTCACATAGCCCACTGTCTCATCATGCTACAGGCAGCAGCCTGATGTGAAACACTGTGTGAGATGGATAACCTGAACTGCCCACCACTACACACATGTGAAAAGCGCCAGAGATACTGAGCTGATAATCTTGGTGGTTTGGGATCTTCCTGTTCCTGGCCATCAGGCTCATAGCCCCCATCTTTTCTATCACAATACAGCTGCTTTTTTGCTTGCTCTGTTAGTCACAGTATTTAGGAGTTTTATTTGTATGCGTCAGTATGCATACAAACATAAAAAAGAAATCAGTGCTGGCTAAAAAGTTTGTTGGTTTTTTTGTTTGTTAGGTTTCTTCTGCTTGTTTTTAAAAGAATACTAAGTACTTGGTGTGATTACATTAAGGGAGGGCTGCTCTTGCTGAATTCTGGGCATTAGGCAGCTCGAAGGTCAGCACAGGTAACATTAAGCACTATTAATAAAGTTTCACTCTTACTGTATGTCTGTGGATTGCACGTATTGATCCAACTTTTAATGTATTTGCAAATTTTAATGCAAATCCTGAGGAAGGTGAAAATGGATTACTTATAAAAATATACAAATATGAAATATTTATTATATATATAATTTTTATATAATATATATAAAATATATATACATATAATGTAACATTACTTATAAATAAATCAGAGATCTTGTGTCTTTACACCATCTGTTCTCCTTAGTGGCATGGATTTAATTTCTTTGGCCTGTTAAGCAGGGACAATAGCAAGAACTGCCACAGATCTTTCCCTGAATACTGATGGCATGCAGGTACTCAAGGCTGGGGTAAAGCTTCTTAAAATGTTAAGGGAGAAGAAGGTACAAACCCTAACATCAAATAAGTATGAATGAGGAGTCACCGTGCTGAGGAACGTTGTACGGGACTAGCGTGAAGATGACACTGGAGGAGAAGCGGGCAGGGATGCAGAGTGCAGCTGTGCCTGCAGGGTCGTCTGAGTCTGTTACCTCCATGCTGCTTGGGGAAAGTTGTGGTTATTTTATGAACATCTTGAAAGCTGTTGCATTTCTCTCATTGCTCATCGCATCTTCATTTCTGCCTCTTAACATCGCTTCAGGTGTGGCTGTAGGTAGGGCTGTGAGGGTAATTTATATAGGGTAAAAAGTGCCACTGGTAATTAGCAGAAGTGGCTCATTGAGTTTATTTAGCTCTTAGGAGACAGTGAGGATGGTTAAGAGCAGACTCTTCCAGGCTACTTAAATATACTGTGCTCTGATGAGAGCCCTCGCTTTACAATTAAATGTAAAGACTAAAGCAGCATTGCTTTGAAGAGCTCTCATTCTGTCTTTGTAGTAGATAACACAGGGGGCAGGGAATAATATGATGTGTGACTTTTGTCAAGTTTCCCAGGATTGGTGTAATGTGGATAGATGTAAACTGCATGTCTCTCCCCTGTATTCTCCAAAATACAGGAGAACAGAGACTTCTCATCTGAGTGACTTTCATACCCATATGGTCTCTCTTTTGTAAATGGATATGAAAACCCATGAAGTCTTGCTGCAGTTTACTGACAGTGGCTTTGAGTTGTTCCATTTGATTATCACAAGACAAGAGTTTTGCAATTACTTTGTGATTTACAGGAGGATGCTTTTGCTCTTTGTAGAGCAAGAGTGTAAAAATACTATGAGTTGGTCTAACAATGCAGGAATTCATTGCCCCAACATGGCTTGTCACACGTTATTCTCTGCAGACTCCATGGGTTATTCATAAGTATCTTTAAAGCAGATGACCTCAGTTGTTTTGCTGAGGAAGCCAGACAGAGAGATTCCCAAGTTGCCTTATGATGAGTTAGTGTACACCAATATAAGAAATATGGAAGTATTTTCTGTGGAGATTGAGCCCATTTTGCCTGGAAAAGGAACACCAGCTGCCTCTGAAAGTGCTGAAAATCTGTGTTACAAGAGACACAGGATGGAAATAGATGGTTTAGACTGTATGTATGTGAAAGTAAGTAAAATGTTTGTTTTTCTTGGGTTTAAGATAGGTGAAGGCTGTACAACCAAGCATATTATGGTTTGTTAGTACAATGGTTTATTAAGGTTTAAAGTAAGTAGAGTTTTGACTTGTGATCTGGAATACGCAAGGAAGACTTTTTCAGACATACCAGACAATAATGTCATTGTTTAGGGCATTGTCTGCCTTGGAAAAATCTTACATGAGGAGAAGCATTTGCAGAACTTGTTAAAATTTGATGTCAGAGTGCTCTTTTCCTTGTGACAGTCTTACATGCTGGAAATACAAATGCAATATAAGCATGTTGCAAACAATCAAATAGAGATCTCTTCTTGTACAGAATTGAAGTGGGATAGTTTCTCTAGGGCTGAATATGGTATACGATTTCCAGGCATTGTGAAAGGCATTAATTTCACTTCCCTCTCCAAGACAGAGGCGTTTTCTGTAATTTTTCATGTTAATTGAGGTTAGCATTGCAGCGAGGAAATGGGCTGGACCAGGCAGCACTTGGGAGTTGGTGGTGTTGGTGCTTGCAGCCCGGTCGTGACTCCTCTGCATGCATTTACATCCCTTTGGGGATGGGAGCAGGGCTGAAGGTTGCAGGGGAAGAAGTGCAGCTGCCCTCGCTGGGGAGTTCCTGGGAGCAGCATTGGCCTTAGCCCTAGTTCTGCGTTCACAGCTTCCCTTGGCTCTTGTGGAGGCTCTGTGGGAGGTTTAACTGCTTGCTGGTTTGAAGTTGGAGCTTGCAGGCTCATTCATAGCACTTCATTCTGGGTTCCTTGCTTGGGGACTTGGTTGATTTCCCATGAAAAAATGGTGGGAATAAATATAACCTTGTTAGATGTGCTTCACTCATGTCAGGTCGCTGTTATAACATGGCAGAAAGGTGTCTGTGGTGTGGACTTGACCGTAATGATGGAGTTATGTTATGGGTTAGCTGAGTAAAACTAGTTTTCCCCTAATAACTCCAGCTCAGTCAGACAAAGCTCTGTTTTAATGATAGGACCTCAAGCAGGTGTTTTACATGTTTTTTGGGGAGAGTGGGGGTTAGAATTAAGTAAAAACTAAAGAATGCTGTTGGACTTGAGCTCAGCTTTACAGAGAGACACACGAAAAAGTACATTCTTATCTATTATCAAAATTTATGCCAAATACCTTTCATTTTTAACTTTTGAATTAAGCTTTCACAGTTAAGTCATCAGTGTTCCATACACCAGATGCTTTACAGATACCAGAAAACTTAGCTTTAGTTCACCTCTGTGAGCCAGGTGATAGTTATGGCTCCATAACTTTTTTCCTCAATGACTTCTTGTTTCAAACCCCGGTGCTGCAGCAGGGCACGGCGCAGTGCATCTGCCTGATCAATACAACCCTTTATTTCCCCTTCCTGCCTAAGCGAGTGCCAAATACACCAAATAGTCTCATGGCAGTGATGCAGATGGCTCCACACTGAAGCAGGGGCACTGAGACAAAAGACAGTGCTTCCTCTCTCTGCGTGTAGAAGCCCAGGATGAAGAACCAGCTGCAGCCAGTGCTGTGAGCCCCTTCTGTCCTCAGCAAAACTTGGGCTGTGCTACGTGTTGTGAGAAACAAATCATTTCCCCTGGCTTCTGTGGGCAAGGTTTCTGGAAACTTTGGTGGTTTGTAAGATCTTAAATCCAGGCAAGGACATTTCACTGTGTGGCATCAGCAAGTGAAAAGAGGAGGGTCCGGACTGAATTTGTACCAGTGGCCTGGAAATAATACATATTTCAGCATTTAGGTAATGGTGCTGTGCAGTCTGTGTTATGACTTGTGTCGTCTTAGTGTTAAAACAAAACCACTTTTGCCCTTATGGTATTTGGTTTCTTGGATCTTGAATTCAAGCACCCATGATGTTAATCATGGCACGTTGAATGGGGGGGTTTGTGTATTCCTTAAGTATTGGCCTTTAAAAAGTTCTTAAATTGGAGTATTTTTGTAATATACCGCAACGTTCACCATAAGCACACGTGAAATCATGCATCCTTTCCCTAATATTCTTTTTTCAATATGTCTCGTTGGCATAATATTCAGGGAATGTTTAGAGTTGTTTCACTGGCCCTTAAATTTCTTGTGGCCGCTCTTCTACAACTCTTATAACGTGTTTTTCAGGTTGCATGAATTAGGGGTTTTAAGGCAGACTTATAATTCTTTTTGAAATCACTAGCATATAATTCTGTGCTGGCCTTCACTGTGGCATTATGGATCAAAATGCGTTGCAGTGTCTGCCTGTCTGTGTGGACATGACCCCAAATGAAGTCTTATGTGAGTGTTTCCCTTTCGCTCAGTCTGGGGTAGGTGTCACGCTTCTGCTTGATGTTTTCCCTGACCTTATTGTGGTTATTCAGCTGGTTTGTCTCGAGTAGCAACCAAAACATTGGCGGGTAATGTAGCTGTAGTTGCCATCTTCCTGAAGGTCTTTCAGTCGCGTTCATTCCTTTGACAGGTTTAGAAATCAAAACTGTTTCAAACACAGTATTGAAACAGTTGAAAATATTTTCTTAAACATTGATTTTTTTGTTTGAATATCCCTTTTTAAGTCTGATTTTTTTAAAATGAGCGTTTCTTGATCAATGTGCTGCACTGAATGGGAATGGCATACTGAAGCAAGTAAGGTAAAGTACTGGTGTTTCACCATGTTTTTAATGTGGGTTATTATGCTGCAGGTTTGCTGATGACCAGTGATGTGTGAGGAACCCCGCAGTCAGATGAGGCAGGTGACGAGCCGCAGGGGCAGTGGTGCAGGGGGATCATCACTCCTTGTGGTCCTATATAAGCTCATGGTAGTGGTGGGGGTGCAGGAAGCATGTAGCTGCCTTTCCTGTTTAACACCTAGTCCAGGCCAGCATCTGCCCCAGTCCTTGTGTGGCACTTTGTGAAACATGATGTATTTTTTAGTAATTGACAGTACAACTTTTAATGAAGCCCTGTCAGAAGCATCATGTGGGCAACTTCATGGTGCTCTGCATGTGATGTCCTGTCGCTGTCTGCTGGCTTTCAATGGTGGGTGCTGCTGGCATCATCACAAGAAGAGCGATGATCACAACATACAAGATGGTAACTGTGGCTGAAGATGGAGAAGAGCCTGTGAAAGAGGGTCCATGAAACACAACAGGAGCTGACAAATGCTGTTCCTGCGTGCAGCAGCTCACAGTGAAGTACTGTCTGGGTTAATAATGACTGAGTGTAAACCAGATTTGTCTCCCTCAGTATGACATTCTGAAGAGGGCGGCAAGTGCAATCAACATAGCATGTAGAAAGTTGTGAATTATTTTCATCTTTAAATACATAACTTTTAAACAGTTCATGTGTGTTAACTACTTAAAAATGTGCCTTACAAAAATTGTATCAACTGCAACCTAGGAATAGAACTGTTCTTTGCTAGATTTGATAGTTTAAGGTGAAACACTGAGTTTTCTGGCCTTGATGTCAGACCCAGTGCATGGATTTGCAGGGTCATAATTTTCTCTGAATTGCAGTGGAAAGGTTGCTAAAATGGAAGTATTTCAAGGAATTTTAAAAAGTCTACGTTTGTATTTGCTGATCAGGGTTGCCTGCAGCAGCATGTGCACATATCCTGTGCTGGGGATTTAGCCTTTTTTGTATTGCTTGAAGTAAGGTGAAGTTTCAGGTAAGTGTAAGTCAACAGACATTTTCCCAGTGGCTGAAGGTGTAAATCTTGCTGCAGTGATTCCTTGTGGCACGCCGACAGTTTCTGGTTGTGCCTCAACAATCAAGGTGTGTATGGCAAACAATGTGCAAGTTGTTTTTGTTTTACAAGGCACCAGGCCCTAAATGCAAAGAATTCCTTATAGAAATGCTTACAAGAAAGAAGGAAAGGCACTTTGACATACATCTGCAAACCCAAAGTCAGTAGCATGCGGGCTCATGGTGGTGGTGTCTTGGGGTGTAGCTCAGAGTCAGCACTGTTTCTGGGATGCTGTTAGGGAGCTCTGCATGTGGCTGGTTGGGGAATTCCCACAGGTCAGAACAACACAGGGCTTTTGATCTTCCTGTTAGGTAAATGAGCTGTGTGAGATTATTCTTCAGATCAAACATTAATAGAAATTGTCACATGCATTATCCCCACTATGGATCATGATGGAGATGTCTCTTTAGATTAACACTTTCTAAATGCCAGGCCTTAAACTGTACAAGAGGTAAGAGGTATATAAATGTCTGTTGCTGAGCAACATGAGAGAAAATATGCTCCATGCCCCAAAAATGCTGCTGCCTTTAAGAAAACTGATAATTTCTGTGTTGATTCTTTTGCAAAGTTAATGATGCCATTTCTTTCAGGCCATAAGGAGAACTGAGATGAGTTCTGCAGCAGCCTGCTTGTCTTGGAAATGCTCTAATGCCCGATCCTCCCTGGTTACTTGGCATTTTGATGAAAGGAGAGTAAAGTCTTGTCTTTCTTTTCAGAGCGCAGCTTCAGCAGCAGTTTGTTGGTAGAAAGGCAGTCCTTCCTTGGGACTGCCTGTGTATCACAGGGCAGATGGCGGAAATTTTAGTGCCTTCAGCAGTGGAAGAAATGGGACCTCCTCTCACCTTGTGTGTGAATGATCAGGATCTCTTTGTAGGGGATCCAGGTTGGTCAAGTTAAGACTTGTGTTTGACCTGTTACTCACCTGGCCATGCATCTCCTTATGGGGTTAATATAAAAGCTAAGCTTCTGTTTCAAGTGTTTCTAGGCTCAGTATTATCATCCACGGTGGTGGTGCTGTGAACAAGTATAGGGGAGAAGATAAAAGCAGAAAGGAAATTATTGTAACAGCATCAAATTATGTTTTCAGAGCAGTCTCATCCAAGGAAATCGCACAGCTCAGAAATCCTTTCCAAATAAGTTTGCATTTTGCACAGACAAGTTCAAGACCTCTGCAGTGTGAACATTTACAACTTTGTGCTCTGTTTTGATATTATGCCTTTCTAGCACAGGCACTTCTCTTTTTCCAGCCTAATAATGCAGCCTGCTCTCTCCAGGTGACTGTGTTCAGTTAGCAACAGGTTCAACACTGAATGACTTCGGTCTAATTTGACTTTGACTTTCATCAGCTGTTGCTGTTCCACCAGCTCCTTCAGCTATTGCTGCCAGAATTGATGGTATCTCTTTGATGCAGACATCACCGAGCTGGCTTATTCCTACTCAAACCTGAGGTATTCTAGAAAGAGAGGGGGGCAGTGCCTCTTGTAAGGTTTTCATGGTTAACACCTGAAAGACCCTGGGTTTTGAGGCTGTCTGTAGATAAATAGCTGATCTTGGCTAAAGTGAATTCTCATACAGGTTCACTTGCATGGGCAGAGCTTGCTGAGAAACTGGGGATAGCTCTTTTTGAGTAGAAATTTTCCTTTTAGGATGTAGATAATTTCATAAACTCTTCCAGCTGCTATCGGAAGAGCTGCCAAGCTGGGGAGATGGCTGTATCTCCTTCTATAGTGTTTGTGATTGTGCAAGGGAAGTAGAAAACTATTTGACTGCTGGAGCGACAGCTGAGCGCCTGCATTGCTAATTCTGTTCTGTCAGCAGTGTCAATTAGTACTTCAAGAGGTTAATATCTCAGAAGAGAGGCTTTGTGAGTCATATGATCTTATTTGGTAGATAATTCTTATAGTCTGCTGATTTCTTCATGTGATCTGACACAAGAAATCATGAGGTATGACAGAATATTGCAATTTCCGATTATATTTTCTCATTATATAAAACTGTAATAATACAACCCACTTTCTGACCCACCAGTAAAAAGTGGAAACTTCTCCCTCTATTTGTTTCTGCTGTGAACTCTTAAAGAGTCACTAATAGTGTACGTACCACATTGCCTTTCAGCAGCCCTACTTGACCTTCGTTGAATTCCATACTTTGTGTGATTTTGGAGGTAGTGGGTTTTTTTTATGTTAGCCTGCTGAGGCTGGAAGAGAGTTTAGGCAAGAAACTGGCTTTGAAATAGTCCTGTCAATATTCATTTAATGATTTGTTTTCCTTCTGAATTCAGGCATATTTCATCTATGTGCCTTACATTTTCATTCTAAAACATGATTCACTGCCTTTTCTTGAATAAATCGTACTGTTATATCCCCTGTCAGCAGTTTTATGCTTGTGGTTCAAATTTGCATTGAACTGTTGCAAAGTACTTGATCAGAACTGAGCACAATTTCACTGAGGTTCATTTGATTCTTGCTGTAATTTTTGTTGTCATTTCAGTGCTATAATTTTAGAATTTATTGTCATTTTTAGGCTAGAATTTCCTTACAGTTTAGAGGGCTGCTTTGTAAATTGGTGTCTCTAGAAGTTTATCATATTTTAGTATTAATGTAGCCGTAAACTTGATTTTATATACTAGTAAATAAAGAGTTGTGAATGGACGATAGTAAGATAATTCCCAGGAGAGAGGCCCTTGGCCCTGGTTGCATCAATGGTGGTGCTTCAGTTTCTCCTGTAGGATTGGATCCCATTAAAGGCTAGCCAGCAATGGGATTTTAACACCAACTGATTATATAAAAGACTGAAAATCTTATGTGGCAAATCATTCTGCTAAATTAAGGAGGTGAGAATGTTGTGAAATGATTCAGTTCTTATAAGAAGGAACATCTCTCTCTCTCCTCCCACCTCTTCATTTTACCAGGTGTTTTCTTTGGCAGGGATTTAAGGCTAGGCAATGAAAAGCTACAGCTTAGTGCTCATATGATGACTTCAGTATCTGTGGGGTTATGTCATGTGGAAGGTTCAGCAGTCTGTAGTAAACTGGGTTAGAACCCAGTTTCTATGGTGATCTGTTTTCTTCCTTCCCTTTCCCTTCTCTAGACAGGAGAAAATGTACAGTTTCAGCTGAATAAATTAAAGGTGCCTATTTCATGCTGGCATCGATCATGCAGTTAGAAACTGCTCTGCAGCATTTGCTGCCTGAAGTTAACAGTATTTGTGTCTTCGAAGGCTGCTGCCTTTTTTACATCAGGAAACTTCTTTGTGTAGCCTAGAGGAAACCAGCCTGCTAACCTGTTTTGCCAGACAGTCTTTGAATGCTTTCCTCTTTCAGATTACATTTACTTTGATTTCTTTAATTCCTGTGATGAGCCAGAAATAACATCCGTCAGAAATGCTGAGGATGGGGACCTGCTGCTATAGCTGGGGTGGGGGAGAACCTCAGCAAAGTGTGGTAGACATTCAGTCTCCAGGCTGACACTGCAGCATCTTTGCTTTAAACTGAAAAACTTCCCCACTTTCTGGCAGGGTTTTGATTTTTTTCAGGCAAGAGTTCTGTGAACAAGTACATTGGGGTGAGTTTGAAGTTTTATGGGGAATCCTTTGTGTAAAAAATGAGTGTAAAGGAAAGAAGACATTGCTCCTGAGTGCAATACTTGGCTTTAATGCTGCACCTCTATGGTCACGTCCTAGTTAATTTGGAATTATGCTGCAGTTTCTGTAGGTTTGTATTTGCAGTGGCACATGCATACATTACCACTCACCTTCATTTTAACCCAGACGTGGTTTTTAAGCCTGTGAGTTGTGGATACAGCAGGGCTGAAAACACACATAATCCAGGTGCCCAAGTCAAGGCTTCTGCTGCTAATTTCCCAGCTGTGCCACTGCCTTTCTGTTGGCTTCCATTGCTGTTATATACAGTGCTCTGTCAATGGCAAGAGCACATACAGAAGAATTGTTTGGGGAACTTTAATTTTTCAGATAATTCATCAATATTCTTATATTTTGGGGGGAGGGATGAGGATATGTAAATAATAAAGTAATATGGTACTTTTGTACTGGAAACAATAGCAGATACATATGAAAATAATAAAGGTTGATGGGGAAAAAAAGCCCCAACACAGCCACATTTACTACAAAGACCAGTTTCTTCTCTGTGTAAATTAGATTCTTGGCTAGCATAAACATCCAGTGAATATGAAGAGAGGCGAGGTGTGGGAGCACATCATACTCTGTAGTGGGAGCAATGAAAGTGGTTTTGAAGCCAATCTTTAATTCTTTATTTCGTTACTTTTCTTCTTTCACTCAGTAGAGAGGATTGGTTTACATCCATGGCATGTGCTTTTCAGGAGTTAGGAGCTTTCTAGACAAAGGCAGCAGCAGTGCTTTAGAGGCTGCAGGGTGTTAAGGGTAAAAGCCATTGATTTAAGCTGCTGTAAAGGTGCTCTGTTCTTGAGAAACATCCTGGGTATGGGAAGCAAATTGCTTTGTCAAGTTTGAAGGCTGCGCCTTCCTGGCAGCCTCCATCTAGGCAGGGTGGGTATCCCTCTTCTGGACCAGGGGCTGAGGCTCCTTGGGTCTTGCTCTCCAACCCATTGAGTTTGCTGAACACACTTTATGATTTCCTGTGTTGCAAGAAGGTGGCAATGTAAAGTTGGTCTTTCAAAGGATCCCTGGTAGGAACAAGAAGTTTGCCATTTTAAGTAGAGGGAAAACTGGATTAATAAGAAGAGGAGGGGGGAGAAGTGCTTCGCCATTCTTTGAGGCAGAAGGTGCTATACAAAGCTAAGTTGTGTAAGATAAGGTGAGGAAGCTGTATGACCACATGCAGTTTTCTCTGCCATCAAGTGTTTGCTTTGTCAAATACTCAACAGTTAATTTGAAATAACTTAGTGGATTGAGTGTTTTGCAACATAGCTGCACTTCCAAAGCCAAAAAGCTGTTCTGTTTGCAAAGGTGATGGGTGTGGGATGATCTCAGTGCTGTCGAGGCATTGCAAGAGCATCAGTTCAGAAGCTTGAATATATTAAAAATGTCATAGCCTTTTCCTTGTATTACTCAAGAGCTGCTTTCATATGTACTTATTTGCATGGATATGCAACTGTATAAGTAACTAGGTGGTTTCCATTCGCCTTTAATTGATTCTGGAATATGACATGACCATTATGTCTTTACCCATTTAAAAATACTTTCTGGTTTTGAAAACAAGTCATATGTTTGTTCTGCATTACTTTTATGAATAAAGTTTGGGTGAAAATAGGCATTAACTGGAATACTGATTTGTTGGGGTTTTTTTTCTATTATTTGAAAGCCTTTTCAACCAAATCTTTTCAGGCTTTTTTCTTTCAGCATTTTGGAGATAATCTGTTTTAAACTTGCCCTATTTACAACTACAAAGGAAAGAGCTCTTAATACTTGAGATTGGGTAGCTTTGCTTGAATTAACACAGATGTGCCAAAGTGTTCTCTTAGGATGGAAGAAAAAAAAGGCAGAAAGACCTATATAATGTTATGCTGCAGATGCATTTAGAACCTACTCAGAGGAGTTACTCTAGCTAATTTTTTTTATAGCCAAGTATTTGATCTCTCTAAAATCATAGATTTTTTTTTTTCTTTGTAGATTTTCAGCATTGAATGTGTATCTTGTAACATTATTCTGTGTGGGAAATGTCTCTTCCTGGTGGGGAATAAACTTAAGCTTGTATAGCCTTTTATCAATAGAACAACTTACCTCAGCCGTACAGATGCCAGGGTTTGGCTGTTAAACATCCATGTGAAAAAAAGAAAAACATGGTTTGGGTGTCATGTACATTGATGAATTAGCTATATTGCCACAAGTAGTCAGTGATCTTTTTGCTGTTGTTACTGTATTGCAGTATGCCAGGGTTTGGATCCCTGATCCAGAGGAGGTGTGGAAGTCAGCAGAACTTCTCAAAGACTATAAACCTGGAGATAAAGTCCTCCAGCTTCGACTTGAAGAGGGCAAGGTAGGTCTGGTTCATAAGGTAATTGTTTTGTTCTTGAGCGGAGACTGACGCATCTAATGCAGGAAGCTGCGTTATATCAAAATATATCTGTACTTATGTATGTGCAATTATACTTAGCCACCAACTTCCAGTGGTATTATTTTTGGTGTGATAAATTATACTGTTAGTTGGAAGTATACATTTTGCCTGATTTTTAAAATAAAATTAAATATGGTTGCTTTTATCCAACCTCCTGTTATGTTCAGTTGCATCGTCTTTTTCTGCTTGTGCTGTTAAACCTATAACCCTGGTTTGATATTCCAGTGAGAATAGTGTTGCTAGGAGAACAGTGTTACAGAGAAAGAACTGTGACTTGTAAGTTGAGCAGAAGATTAATAAAGATAAAAAGGGGAAAAAGATTAAGGGCATGACAAAAATGATGCTGTGTACAGAAATGATGACGAGTCTGCGAAAAGCTCCTTCTAGTAACGGCCTGTTCGTTTTTTTCATGCTACTTAAATGATTATTTCGTTTTAATGGTGGTGATTCCTCAGATCCTCTAATGGAAAATAAAGATCTAATGCAGGGAATGAAATACTTATTTTTACTTTCTTCTTTTTTCTTATGAGTGGGCAGCTTAGATCCTACTTTCATGTAGAGGCCTA
>JAOEHY010030675.1:0-83492 GCA_025447955.1 Psilopsiagon aurifrons | reverse complement strand
TGTAAGAGAGATCTGCCCCATGCATCGGCTGACCCATAAGTATCAATGGGGCTGTAAGAGAGATCTGCCCCATGCATTGGCTGACCCATAAGTATCAATGGGGCTGTAAGAGAGATCTGCCCCATGCATCGGCTGACCCATAAGCATCAATGGAGGCTGTAAGCCTTGAAGCTTGAAGTGGCGCTTCAAGTGCTTGAAGCCCCAGGAAGGGTCCCACCTGCCAGAAAGCACCACAGGTGACTGGCTTGATTTCAGCAGATCCAGTACAGTGTGGCTGTTGTCATGATTTGGGTGGTGAATAGGGAGAATGTTCTTGCCTTAGGGTCCCCATTCATCCTTGCAGATGTTCTCCCGTGGGATCTGCACCTGCTTTCAGACTCAGCTGAAGCAAATAAAGAGGTTCAAGTACCAAACTGGGGGCAGGTGGAACACCTCCAACACACATCAGCTGTGAAGGAGGAGGCAGCCACCAGCTCCAGGGCTGCCACATCCCTTCTCCAGTGCCTGCACCACTGCCAACCTTTCTTGCCCTGAGTTTCTACCTGTGGACACTGCACTTCCCATATGTCACATTTTGAAATGCATGGACGCAACTGGTGTGCGCACTTGGGTCGGTGGGTGCCCTCAGGAGCCCTGGGCTTCAATGGCGTGTGTCTGTATGGAGAGATGATACCACAGCAGCTCTCACCACCTCTGCCTTCCCCTGCACCACACACCTCTCATTGCCTCTCAGCCCTCCCCTCCCTTTGTTTTCCCTTCCTTTTGTTGATGCTCTCCAGTGGCAGAGCCCAGGATGCTGCAGGAAGGGGACGTGGGAACCTCCAGGTCCTTGGCACCGGTGGTGGTTTTCTGTGCTGGCTCCCAGTTCTCCTCTCCCCATTGCCCCTTGCTTGATACAGGGCAAAATGAAGGAGAAATCCTACCCCTGGCTTCCCTTCCTTTCCACTCAGGCATGTCTCTCCTGTGGTCTGTCCTTTCTGCTTGGCACAGAGACCTCTTGGTAATGGATGGGTTTGGGCCAATAGCAACATCCCAGCTGGACAAGGCATCATTTTTGTTTGTGGAAGCAGTTTAAGAGCTTTGATGGTTAAACAAGAGAGAAAATAAAGAGGAAAACCACCCAAGAGGTTTCAGGTGGTGAAATTCTCCCTCTGTCCTCGGAAGGGTCTGTAAAGCAGATGCCTTATTGGGATGGAGGATGCTGTGCAGCGTCCCTGTGCAGGGGCACCCAAGAGGTCCATACATGGGGCAGTGGCTTTGGAGACAGTGGAACTTCTTCCCTTTTCTTGCTGGCCTTTTTCTCAGCTAATCTGGCATCTCATGCCAAGGGACATGGACCATGCTGCCAGGATTGTGCCCTATCTCAGAGGGAGGGCAAGGAGGCTGGAAAGTTGCCATCAGCACAGCCACTGCTCCATCACCCAAGGAGCCATCTGGAGCTCTCTGAGACCCACGGTGAGGCCCCACCAACTATAGGGTACAGGGTGCTGCATGCGCAGGTACCTTCCTTGGAGATACCTTGGAGATGGAGGGACCTAGACTTTTCCAACCCTCCTTTTTTTCCAGTTGCAGAGAGTTTTCACTTAGGAAGTGTTTAATTTAGGAAGGCCAGCGCTGCTCTATCACATTTCCTGTGTCAAGTCTCTGTTGGTTTATGACCAGTGAAATCCTGGTGTGAAAACAGAATCAGGCTTTGATTTCATCTGCCCCTGCTGTTTTATGCCACTAACAGCTTTGTATTTCTATGGTGGCTTTTATTCTAGGAGCTAAACGGGCTTCACAGACAGGCAATTAATTAATTGAGCCTCCCCAGCCAGCCTACGCCCTCAGCACCACAAGGAAGCGTTTTGCAGGGGAGGAAAGAGAAGCAGAGAGGAACAAAATGAGTCGCCCCAGGTAAAGAGATGAACTGGCTGCTGACGTGCTGCTGAATCCACAGCAAGGCGTTACGCGCTGCTGGTGGTGCCATTGCTCCTGGAGACGGTCCTGATTCATCTCGAAACTGCTGTGTGAACTGAATTCAATGGAGGGAGTGACAGAGGAAGGTGTTTTGGGATCTATCAGTGATTGCCATTCCATCTGAGCCCGAATTAACTCTTTAAGTTCATCATCTTTGACCCTCCTCTAGCTGAGAAACCCCCTTATGAAACAGTGCCAGGACACCCCACTACCCATCCAACCTTGAGGAGCAGCTCCTCTTTGTCCAAGAGTCAGTCATGGTTTGTGAGGGAAGGTGGTTTCAGTTAAAGGGTTTGCTTTGGTCCAGGTGCCAGAGCTGAGATTTAGGGGGGGACCTACCAAAGAAGTGGTAAATGCCCCATCCCTTGCAGTGTTCAAGGCCAGGTTGGGTGGAATCTTGGGCAACATGGTTTAGTGTGAGGTGTTCCTGCCCATGGCAGGGGATTGGAACTGGATGAGCTTAAGGTCTTTTCCAACCCAAACCATGCTAAGATTCTATGATGACACAACACAAGAGATGGGTGATCCTCAGCTCCCCTTTCCAGGTCCTGCTCACCGACCACTGAGCAAGACACAGCCCTGGGAGCTGTGTGCTGCAGGCAGGACCTGGTGCACCTGGACGAGGTGGAGGACTGTGCCTTTGCTCCTGCGGAGTGAATATGTTCCTGGGGAAATTGCCCGTTTCTTATTATGAAATCCTGCTAATGGTTTGTTGTCTGCACAAATAACCATGGGGAATAACTCGTGTGCTTCCCAGCCTGCTCCGTGTCTTCCTGGCTCAGCTCCTTTCTGAACAAACATAACCTTTTGCAGGAATACCTGTCAAAATCATTTTGAAATGTTGAAATAACAGGATGGGATATGGTTTGCTCCTGGGCCCTAGTTCTCATCCGTCAGGACTCAGGATGCCCATCCAAAGAGACTTGTGAGCAGGATGCAAAGGAAAAACTCTGGCAAGCAGCAGAACCCCACAGGGCTGCATATGGGAGCTTCTCACCTCACTGTGCTGTCTCCCACACGCTCACCGGAGGAGCAGAGCAGCTCCATCACCCTCACGTTGCTGCTGCTTTGTGTCAGACATGGGGGCTTGAGTCTTAGATGGAACTAATTGGGGCAAAAATGTGTCCTTCAGCCGCCAGCATGGCCTGGGATTGCCTTCATGGCCTCAACACTTCCCTCTCTCTCTTCATCCTTGGAGCAGGGCATCATCTGTGAGTATTCTAGAAATGGGGAAAAAGCTATTGAGTCTTGGACAGGCATTGGAGATCAGTGGTTAAGAACATGTGAACACAGGGCCATTCCATTTCCATTCAGGGGCTCCCCAGGGTGTCCATGTCCGAAGCCAGTCATGTGAAATGGGAGTCAGACTGACCTGTGGGCAGCACTGTGGCTGCAGGCAGGAGGAGCTGCACTCCCTGAGGCTGTGGCTGCATTTGGGGTTAGCAGTAGGGGAGCTGCTGGATGGGTGGTGATGGGAGTTCAGGAGCAAGGGGCAGGATTCCTGGGCCAGGGCATGTGCCTGCTGTAGTAGCTCTCAATATGTAACTGCTCAGTGTCTTCCTCAGGAAAAATCATCCCTTAATGCTGTCTGCTCTAACTCATCGTTGTCTCCCCATCTTGAAGAGTAAGGGGATAACCCACCCATCAGCATCTAATACCAAGGGAAACTGCTTTCCAGATATATTTGTTTAGGGGGAAAGCCCAATCAATACCTTTTAATTTTCAGGAGACATCCCATTGCATGGAAAGCATCCCATGGTGGCACCTGCTCAACCAAAGCCCTTCGCTTCTCATCCCCTTCCCTGTTCCTGGTGGTGATGTGTCCCACCTGGAATAGGGTGGGGCATCCTCCTTTCTGGGTACATGCCTTTTTTGTCGATGTACTTGGACGTGATGAGAACTCGAACACAAACAGTTGGAAACCCAACCATTCCCCACCCCTCCATAAAATATCCCATCACCCAACCAAGCACCAACCAACAAAGTAGTCCTTCAAATCAATCTCCATCTCTTTCTCTAAAAGCCATGATTAAAACCTGGTACAAACAGGTGAATATAGATATATATATATATATTTTAGTAGATGTAGTACTGTTTTGTTTTTTCTCCTCTTTCTCTCTCATTATACAGCAAACATTGCAAATATAGAAATCTTCTCTGTACAATTAACGACTTCGGTTTACAATGCAATGTGTGGTAAAACCTCTCAGGGAGTGAAAATGGGAACGGGCCTTCAAAGCGGGTGAAAGTCTAAACTGGAAGACTCCGTTTGCAAAAACAGCCCAAAGGATGGATTCTCCTTCTGGTCTCTTTTTGGTTTTGGTTGCTGTTTTTGTTGCTGTTGATTTTGGAAAGGAAGGAAGGAAGAACACAAACTGTTCACAAAGAATCCACGAAATCACGGAAGAGGGACTCATGCAATGCGATATTGGGGGACGCCAGACCTCAGCTCTCTGCCCGCTCCTTCTCTTGATTTTTATATTCAATTTTTTTTTTTCTGATTTTTTTTTTAAAAAATCGAAAGGAAACAAAACTTTTTTTTTTTCTTTCCACAGTTTGTTTCTTTTGTAAAGTTTGTGTTCAGATTTGGTGCGCGTCTCACCAATGTGAGGCCGTTTTAACATCTCGCTTTATATATTATATAGAATATTTATAGATTTTTTCCATAATTTGTTCTTTCTTTTATTTTTATTGATTTTTTTTTTCAATTTTATTTTGTTTCCAAAGACAGTCTCAATAAAAATAGCTGCTGCGGATTTCTTTTGGTCCAGTTAGTGTGTTAAGTCACGAGTTGTGTGAGGACTCAAGACTTTTGCTGGGCAGAGACGCCCTTCCAGTAGTCTAAGATGTCGTGAAGATCCTCGTCTTTGGCAAACTGGACCTTTTTGCGTAGGGCATGGCCGGCTGCCATATACTCCTCCTCATCTTTGTGCCGCTTGCGGTTGAGTTTGAAGCGCTCCCAGATGCTGTGCGATGGTTTGCAGGTGTACTCTGGGCTGGAGGTGTAGCTCAGGTTGTGATACTGAGGAGAGAGCTGGGAATAGGCCAGGTCTCTGGGGCGAGGACGGGTCAGAGGCTCCAGGATGGAGGGCTTTCGCCCCACCATGCTGTCATGCTGCTCCCCTTGGTGCGAGCTGGGGTACGAGTGCCGGTGTTCGCTGTACTGACGGATCTTCTCCGCTTCTGCCCGCAGGATGGCCGCGGCCGGTGTCACAGTGAGGATGGTGTCAGTGGTGGGGGACGTCTTCTCGATGTATTTGGCTTCTGATTTGTGGCCCGATCCCTCGGAGCGGTAGGACCTGGGGCTCCGTATGGAGCCACTGGAAGAGGTGCTGGAGCGTTTGGGGGCCGCCTCCATGCTGTGGTGTCGCTGGAGAGGGTGGTTGTAGCTTTCCTTGTAGACAGGGGAAAGGAATCCGTGCTTGCTGGGGATCTGCTCTGACAAGAGCACCAGCTGAGGCTCCACTGTGGAGACTGCCCCCGATTTCACCCCTTGGAAGGAGGTGGACTCGGATTTCAAGGCATCGATGCAGTTGTTGATGATCTGGTTCACCTTGTCCACCTCCTTGGCGATGGTGGAGATCTCGGCCACAGAGCTCTGGGTGTCCGGTGGCAGGGACAGCTCGCAGTCTCGCCTCTCAGGCTGCTCACCCGTCCTCACCTCCATGTAGTTGCCTTTGGTGACCTTGGGGGTCTCGCTGCTGTCAATCAGCTTGTACTGCTCGACCTCACCAGCAGAAGGCAGGTAGGGGATGCGGGTCACCGTCTCCCCTCCCAGCATCTGTCCCTGGGACAGCTGGGTGATGCTGGTGGTCTCCATTTCTGGCCCATATTTCAGCTCAATGATGGTCTTCTTCATGCTGCCGGCAGCCTTTTTGTGCTTCTCCTCTTGCTGGCGCCTCTTCCGCAGACAGTAATACACAACGCCCAGAACAATGACCATGCCAAAGAGACAGCCCAGGATTGTCATGATATAATGAGTGGCAGTGGAAGGGGTGGGCACTGGCTCCTTGCGGTTGGGTCTGGTGGGTGTGATGGTGACACAGGTGTGGTTGTACTTGGAGTATTGGTGGACAGAGACTACGCAGTAGGTGTAATCTCTTTGTGCTACTAGGTTGCTCACGGTGATGTTCTCCTCCTTCTTCCTGAGCTTGGTGATCATGGAGGAGAAGCCGTTTTCGAACTGGGAGAGGATGTACATCTTGCTGAACGGGTAAGGGATCTGCACGGTGAGGACGGCCGAGTTGTGGTTGAGGTGCTTCACCTGGATGTTGGGGCGCACCTCTGTCTCGCCGAGGGGCGTGAAGAGGGAGAACTGCGGCGTTGTGCCATCGCCAGAGGAGCATTCCTCCTCGGAGCAAGGGATTTCAGAGGGCACCGTGGTCACCTGGTACCTGGGAGGGATAAAACGAGGGATCACAGTGTAGGAGCCACCAGTGCAAAGGGAAGAGAGCATGCTCAGAGCATTGCGGTAGCTGGTCCGGCCTTGGCCTAACAAGTAGTAGCCCGTGTAGTCGGGTGGGGAGTCGCACTGCATCCGGTCATAGGTGCGTGTCATGTTGGTGAATGCTTCCAGCCATTGCAGGAAGCCGAGGAGCTCGCAGGAGCAGTAGAAGGGGTTACTGTAGAGTTCACAGACAGAGAGCTTGTTTAGGCCCCGAAAAGTGTTGCTGTCAAGTCTCTGGATCCTGTTCATGGACAGGTCAATGTTCATTATGTTGGGGCACTCCCAGAAGGCATTGGGGGTGATGGACTCGATGAGGTTGGCCTGGAGATAGAGGTACTCCAGCTTCCCCAGGCCCCGGAGGATGCCCTCGGTGAGGTTCCTCAGTCGGTTGTAACCCAGCTGCAGCACCTGGAGGTTGAACTGTCCTGAAAAGGCACCGTCCTCAATGTAGGAGATCTCGTTCTTTGTCAGGTTGAGGTATGTCAGGTTGCCGAAGCGGCTGAGCGAAGCGTACTGCACGCTCTTGATCTTGTTGTCATTCAGCCGCAAGTCCACGATGGTGCTGTTGATCTGCTGGGGGATGGACTCATAGGGGGGCTGGTTTTGGCTGCAGATGGCCAACCACACGAAGCCCTTGTCCCCCTCGATGAGCCAGCAGTCTGCCCGTACCCCGCCAGTGTGCAGGAGGGACACGGCTGCCACGCACACACAAAGGGCTGACGTCGCAGCCCACCGGCGACCTGCCATCTGGAAGGACAGCGCAGAGAAGGGGTTCCTGGTCTGCTGGAAGCGGGGAGTGGGACAAGGGCTGGGAAGACGTGGGCTAGTGCTCCGTCGGCAGCTCCGCTCGCCTCTCCCTTCTCCTCATGGCATGGAGACAGGGGGAAAGTGTCTGTGGACAAAGTGGATCTTGGTGCCCACTGCACTTGGGAGCCACCAGCCAGGGGCTGCTACCAAAGCCTGGATGGCTGAGGCTGGTCCTGCATCACCAGGTCTCTGGTATCTCGGAGAGGGAGTCATGAAGTAAGGTGCCCGTGTGGAGTCCCTCTGGCTCAGAGACAAGCCTTCCTCTCACTTTTTATAGTACATCTCCTCATTTTCCTTTTGCTGCCCATCGCGATGCTGGTCCCCATCTCCATGTGCTCCGTGGGTCTGGCTGTCCCCGCTCAGTCCTTCAGCTCACCTGCTCAAAACAAAACACAAGCACAAACTGAACACAAAGGAAAGACAGCATTTAGAAGTGTTGAAATCTACCCTCTGAATGTTAGGCATTTGCCTTCCAACTCTGCCTACCACCTTTCAAAGAGCTTTTGGTTTATTTGGGTGCAGCACAAGGGAAGGTGGTCATCCTCATACGTTATCCAGCATCATGTTATCAGCAGCTGAGAGACCAACACACATCCAGGGCACCGTTCATCTGACCTATTTAGGTGTCTACCTTAAGAGGAGAGGAGTGATGCCCCAGAAGTGTCTGTTCCTCTTGGCTGAGAGCAGATGAAGTCTAGACAACTCACTCTGATGTAGATTTGATGCTGCAGTGTTTTGCTGAGGGGAATCCTGACTGTCTCACTTGCTGGTGTGCACAGCAGAAGTGCCCACAGAGGGGGATGCTGACTGAGGATAACGCATCTCCCTGACTGCATTGCTGTGTGGCGTCTGGGATGAAGCCCAGCATCAAGTGCTTGTCCTGTTTCTGGGAACCTGGGCAGTAGTTTCAGGGCACTCTTTGACTGCAAAACAGTTTAGTGAGGTGTTGTGGCAGAGATGGAATTGCCCACAAATGGGTAGAAAACCATCATGGCTTATCTAGAGAAATCCTTGGGCCTTCTGTTGGGAGCAGGAGCTCTGGTTGCCTCCCTTGTCCCAAGGCAGACTGTTGGAGGCAGGGAACACACCACCAGCACTCTTTGAAAACACAGTTGGTAGGAACTGGAGGTTACTTGTGCATCCATGATGGAGACAGGGGCACATCCTGTATCTAAACTGTCTTTCATTGGATCTGAAAAACAGCATAAATCCAGAAACTGGTTTCCAAACTAATTCCCAGGACCCAGGCAGCAAAGGGACTGTGCTGGGTGCTGCACACCTGAAAACCCCATCAGGCTGGTTGTCAAGGGGCATTTAGATGCAGATGTTATACCCACACCTGTGTCCCGAAGAAACCAGGTTCTTTCCCACCCCTGATACACACGTTGAAGCAGACCGTGTTCCACTGCAGAGATCCCTGTTAACCATTCAGTTTACTTCAGCAAACAGGCCTGTAATAGCAAGCAGTAGAACAGTTTATTTGTTCTCTCTGGATTGTGAACAATGACTCTATTCCCTGGTGGCACAGTCGGGTTTCCATTACATGAATAACAAAATCTGCTCTGGCGTCAGCTCTCTGCCCGTGATGCTCTCCAGCCACCTTGTCCTCTACAGCAGACAGAGGTGAGGCAGCAGCCTGACACTCAGAGTCCCATGGAGGGCAGTGTGTGTGGTACATACACCCTTCTTGCACACTGTACTGTCTATAGCAGCTGTGCAGTCATGTGGGGGTGCAATGTACCTGCCCTAAGATGATGTTTCTGTGGGGTCCTGCCTGGGTATTGGCAGGTCTCTCTCTGCCTCTCCAATGCCTGATGCTGTCCTGTCCCACTTAGGTTTAGCAGAAACCTCAACAAAATCAGGCTTTCAAAGTTAACTAGAAATGGGTGACATGGTTTAGTGTGAGGGGTCCATGTCAGGGGGTTGGAACTGGATTATCTTAAGGTCCTTTCCAACCCTAACTATTCTGATTCTGTGACTCTATAGGGATATATGATTCTATGCAATGGGGCTTGGGTAGAAAGATGCTGAGGGTAAAGCAGCTGAGTGCCAGGTCTCCTCCTTCCTGGGGGTAGAAACCTGGACTTCAGCATGCTTTTACATTGCTACTCCAGCTGAAGCCCTTATATCACCACAGTGATGCTGGTATTGTGGGTATCCCCATTTTGGGGGACGTACCTGCTACACGTGCATTGCAAGGATGTGCTGTCCGTGTCCTGGGATGCTTTGCCAGGATGTGTCAGCCCATTTTGTCCTTGGAGCCAGTGAGGAAGGGAAAAGGCCCTGTGCTCCATGGAGCACTGCGTGTGAGTGCCCCCCCTTGCCCCCTCCCCAGCTGATGGAGAGGCAGGCTGCAGTGCCAGGCTGCAAGACGTCTGCTGCTAAATCCCTCCTGGCACTGGCCAACTCAATTAACCTCTCTGTGCTCCCGTTTCTTCTCCGGTACCGTGAGATAATGATAGCACTTCACAGGGCTGTGGGAGACTGAAGGACAGTGCCCCGGCCTCCTCCTGCTGGGATGAAAGTCCCAGCACATGCATTGCTCTCCCTCCACCTACAAGATATGCCCACTGTCCTCTGCCACAGAGACACACCTCCAGCTCCTCAGATTGCCTCCTATAGGGATGCACATTGCAATGAAGGTGTGGGAGAAGGGTAGTTCTGGCCTCCAGAGCCATCAGCAATGGCTTGCCCCAGTTGTTCCTTTGGGATGGCACAGAGGGTCTTTCCTTGCCTGCTGCCCTGCAGTGCTTGCCCTTGGTGTGAGCATCTCTGTGTCCTCCACCATGTGCTTGTGCATTATAGAGACCTCCTGCAGCCAGAGGAAGCCCTGCCAAACTGAGACAGCACAAGCAGCAGGGAGTGATGCATCTTAGTGTATTCTCTTTAGCAAGCACTTTTTCTGTCTCCTCTAAGTCCCATTTTGACCCAGTCATCCTCTCTGGGCAAGCTTGTGTTTGGAATTGCTCTGCAGAGACAAACCCAGCCTTTTTCTTGCAGAGGAAGGTTCTTGCCATTCCTCCCTGGGGACACCGTGGGCTGCAGCCTGTGTCAGAGGGCATTAGCTAGTGGAGTGGGACCATCCCATGAGTAAATAGCAGAGACAGACCCTCTATGGACCTTTTCAGGCTGATCCCCTATAGCCATCCCACCACCCATGTGCCTCCCTCATCTAACTGGAGATGTCAGGGATGAAGAAGAGCAATGATAAATGACTCAAACATGTTCAGAAAGGCTCCTGCTGTGTGTATTCTCTCCTTGCCTGCACATTGCCTATCAGATGAGTCCTTCCCAACAACAGAAAGGAGAAAAGGTATTTTATCAGCAGCCTGAGTTTAATTTCAGCTCATTAAAGCAGGCAATTTGCTGGTTTATTTGCTTTGCAGAGTGTGAATAAAATGACAGCATTAAGAAGATGTAAGAGAGGAAAGAGGGGCTAATGTCCCTTTTTAATAGATTGCCGGGACATGACTGGGGAGTGGAGAAGTGGGTCTTGTTGCTTTCAGAAGGCATAATTGTTCATCTTGTTGGCTTTTGGAAGCCTCCTTCCAAGCATCATGCCAAAGTTGATGCATGAGGGTGTGTGCCTGTGTGTGCGTGCTGCAACATCAGCCAAGCTCCAAGCATCCCAACAGGTAGGATAGGAGCAGGGGCACTTGCAGTCATTCCCAACCTATCTCTCTCTAACAGCAGATAACAGACATCCAGGAGGTTTCTCCTTCTTCCTTTTTATACCTTTTGCCTTGCCTCTAATCTCCCTTTTCTGTTCCTTTCTGAAATCTGAAGTCTGCTTCTGAAATCACTGATTCTTGCAGTGATTCTTGATTCTTGCAGGTTAGAAGTTGGGCGTTTTCAGCCTGGAGAAGAGAAAGCTCTGTGGAGATCTTACAACAGTCTTTCAATACCTAAATGAAACCTACAAGAAACCTGGAGAGGGACTTTTACAAGGGCCTGTAGTGACAGGACTAGGGGGAATGGCTTTAAACTGCCAGAAGGGAGATTTAGATCAGCCTTAGTAAGAAATTCTTCACTATGAGGGTGGTAAGACCCTGGCACAGGGTGCCCGGAGAAGCTGTGGCTGCCCCATCGCTGGCAGTGTTCAAGGCCAGGTTGGACAGGGCTTGGAGCAACCTGCTCCAGTGGAGGGTGTCCCTGCCTGTGGCAGGGGGTTGAAACTGAACGAACTTTAAGGCCTCTTCCCACCCCAAGTATTCTATGAAATAGAGCAGCTGGTTGGCCAAGGAGCCTTCGCTGTTCCTGACCTCCTGTAACTGAGACATGGCTTTGGAGAGCAGGGAAGGGACCTCTCTGCTTCTTCCCCACAGACTGGATAAAAATCAGTAATAAAAGGTTGTGTTTTAACCCTCCTGCCTGACTGGTTTGTCTTTGCCCTGTTGTCCTGGTGTTATCCTCCTGCTAACCCACTTGCACACCACTTTTCCCAGTCCTTCAACACCACAGATCTGCCTGTAGGGACCAAACCACCTACAACTCTAATGTGCAAAACAATGAGGAAAGTGAAGATTTGGGGTTCCTCTTCACTGGTTGAGAAGGAAGGAAATGAGAGGAATGAAGACAGCATGGAATAACAGTAGCAATGATTTGAAATGATGGATTTAATCTCAATCAGAGATATCTTGAACTGATACTCCAGTATCTGTGCTTTGCCTTGCTAATCCTCACCCCTTACTGGTTATGTCCTCCCCTCCTACCCATCCCTGCTTCTCCAGCCCTCGTCCCCATCACAACCCAGCAGAGAAGATGACGTCCACAAGGCTGCAGTCTGCACTGGGTGGGCAGCAGCAACCTCATCCTGGCTGGATGCTGGGGATCCACAAACCAGTGTGGACCGGCTGGGAAGTTTTTGCTGGGAATTCTCTTGACTAATGGCATCTGAGTAATGAAACCAGAGCAGCAGCTGCAGGGAAGCAAACAAAGCAGCCATGGGGGCTGGGGAAGAAGGGGGAGAGCGCGCTGGCTCTCAATTCCTGACTGTTATTCTACTGAATGGGTTATTTCAAACTGTGGGTTACATTTACCGAGTGAAGGAAGGAGCTGGATTAACATGTGTGCACATGCGTATGTGTGCATCCATATGACCGTGCTCTAGCATAACTTTATTGCCCCTAGCTGCTCCATCTCCAGTTCACCACATTTCAGCTTTTTAGACCCTCTTTCACAGCCGTTTAATGACTTAAAAAAGGAGCCCCACTACAAAGAAAGCCATGGTGAAATGGGATCAATACATTACAACCGACAAGTGTTTAGTCACCCAAAGAGGTGGGGAGGGAAAATGCATCTAAAGGCATCCAATTTTGAAATGAACCTCGTCTCTTCATTATTCATAAAATAAACCAAGGAGGCAGCTCCAAGATGGCAGAGAAAACGTTCATTAGTGATGAAGCCTCCCCTAAATAACTTGGCATCCATCCTGTGCATGTCAGGTGAAGAAAGGAGGCTTTCAGGCAAGTTTTTCTTCTCATTCGTATTCCTGGCGTTTGCTACATGCATCCTGCTGGGTGATGTTGGTCAGAATCACAACCACGCAGAATAATAAAGATACTCAGGCCTGTAAAACTCAAGTTCATTTCATATCCAGAGGTCCTGGTACTAATACTGCCTCTGCGAACAGGGTTTAGGCAGCATTTTGGGCACCCCAACCTTTTTCCTGCATTAGATAACGGAGTTCTCCAGCAAATTCTACTCTCGTCTGCTAGTATTTATTCTGTAAGAAAAATAGGCAGGGGAGAAGAGATACAGTTTCCACTGAGGTTTCCAGAGAGATGAAGAAGGAGTGAAGCAGAGAGGTAAAAGGGGGTCTGAGAGAAAAGTGCCCAGCATCGCATTTACTGAGACCTTGGGAGGACACAGAATAGGTGACAAGTAGCCAGGTGGGAGGGATGGGGAAGAGATCACTTTTCTGGGATGGGCTGGGAGAAACAAGCAGAAATTATGTACTTGGCCTCTATTACTCTTACTGGTGTATCAACACTTCTGGGCTCTATATGGTGCTAGGGCCAGTGCTTCTCTCCTGGGTTGTTCCTATCAAGGGGAATACAAGACAGCAGAGATCAAGACACTGATGGCTTTTTGGTTTTTTGGATCATTTTGCAGTCTCTTTGCAGGAGGCATGGGACAGTGTGACCAATGGCCAAATGAACACCAGAAATGCATCTGGTGGTCAGGCCCTGAAGCCACCAATGACCCTGATCAGCTGCACCTGGAGCCTCCATCTACAGGCTCAGGAGCTCCATCTGAGCTCAGCCCTGGTGCTCCGTTCCTTTCCTGAGCTATGCTGGTGGTGTGCCTGTCTCTAGCCCTGCCTGTGGTCCTGCCTCCAGGATAGACCTCAGGCCTGTGTGGTAGGTGGCTAATCTCTTGGATTGACCCCATGCAATGCAACTTGTGTCCAGTGCTGCTCCGGGCTCCATCTGCTTTAGCTCCTGGAGTGGACCCTGGATGTGGTTCATCTCTTGTCTTGCCTGGAACTGTCAATGGATCCTGTTAGCACCTTGCCTGTCATGTTCATGTGCTGGGAGACACCACCCTGGGTGGGGAGGGAGCTGGGGTCACCCCAGTTCCTGCCTTGCCTTCCCTCTAAACAGCCAGCCCTTGTGCTGCCTAACATGGATTCCCATAGGCGACAGCTTACTGTAGAACTGGTTGCATGGGGAATTTTCCAGTGAAATGGTTTTCTGGTGTAAAATTCACTTTCTGCAGAATTAAACCCTTGGCTGAAAAGCAAAGATCTCTCTTGGAAGTTGAGATTTGGGCAAATTTAGCTGTGAACTTGTGGGTGCTGTTGTGTCTGATGGGAGCCCTAATTCAAAGCCACTGGTGCCTCCACCAGCCATGCTGGAATTAGCCAAAACAAAACCTGTTTGCACAAAAGGTTTTTAAGAACCCGTTTGCTCTATGGCAAAATAAGCTCTGTGTTAAAATGGCCATATTTCCAAGACAGGTTAGCTCTTGGGGGTTCAGGAAACACAGGCATTCTGCTTTTCACCCAGCTGCAGTGTACAGTCATTTACCTCCATCTCATGCTGCTTAGCTCCCGGGGTCTACTGAGATGACAGCCCTATCACACACTGCTGTGGACCACTGAGCAAAATTCTCTGCTGAGTTTGAGTAAATGCATAAATGATCTTCCTGGTGAATGTCTTGAGCCTAGCTGGGTTACCTGTGCATTAAACCGGCCTCCTGAAATACCAGCATGGGTAGATATGAAATGTCAGCTCCAGCCTGTGACGGAGCAGTGGAGCCCTTACAGAGCCAAGGAGTGCAATTAGAAGGGCAGAGTTAGAGGGAGGTGAAGAGGAAAAAGATTTTAGGGGATGTGGAGAACCAAGAGCTCTGATTAGGTACAACAGCAGTAATAAGAAAAGTGTGTTTCCAGGGGAGAAAGCCTCTCTAGTGTTTACTTGATGGGGTTCTTCCTTAGAAATAATCAGCCTGAATCACAGCTCCATTATGGGATGTGGTGATGCTGATGTTTGGCTGGGGGAAAGCAGAGGTCTGGTGTGGAGACAGGACTCCTGTTTCACCCCTGCAAATAGTGCTGAAGATCAAAGCATGTTTTTCCAGCGCGGGTACAAAGGCGGGAGCCAGCCTCATGCTGGGAAGCAAAGCTGCTGGTGTTCCTCAGCACTGACAGTCTGAACCGTGCCATGTCTCTGCTTCATTGTTGTCCTCTCTCAGATCTTTGCTGCTATTTGGAAGGGGGATTTACTGCTTTCATTCATTAATTTATTTTTGCAGAAGGCCCATATGACCCTTTGCATCCCAGACAGGAAATGTCACTTCTACACAGGCTGAAATCTGGCCATGGGTTCATGAAATGCTTCTCAAAGTAGTTTCTAACAGAACTAACCAAGTCTTTTGTTCCCTCTGACTCTTTCATTTTTTTCTCAGGGCTTTTCCCTCTGTCCCACTCTTCTCCTGTGAAGGGATCTCAAACCAGAAAGTCTGTGGCCAGTGCCTACCTCAGTCATAGTGGGTGGATTGCACTGCTGAGTGTTTAGCAGATGGACAAGAAAATATACAGCACATGTAAGGTTTCATGGCAATGGTTGGCTGTGATCTCTGGGTAGGCAAAAAGGAATTCAACTCTTCATCAGCAAGTGTCCTGCACACAGGGATTGCCATGGCTGTGCTATAAGCAAACACCTTTCTGGCTTGTCTTTGAAGCTGGTCCTGCTCTCTGGTTGGAGAAGGCTTCCAGATGTCTCTTGCACCTAAATTACTCTGATTTTAATGTCCTCTGGGGCTGAGGAGCCTGGCTTAAGGCTGAACCTTCTCGCTGCCCACTTTCTGAAGGGGGTTTCTGCCCAGACATAGCAACATCCGGCAAGCCCCAGAGCCCTCCAGGCCTAATTTTAGCTCAGTGCTGCAGGCTGGCTTCTTGTCACGGGCCAAGAGAAGGTTAATGATCATCTGGGCAGCTCTCCAAAACCTATCTAATGTTTATTCAGGATAACAGCATTGCAGAGGAAAGCAGGCATGACCACCTTCCATGCACAGCTTACCCAGCGCTGCCCTGCTCCTGCACGCAGCTCTGATGGAGATCAGGTCTGCTGGCTCTCGTAGGAGAGACCTTCTCCTTCCTTATGTCAAGACAGGTCCTCTGCAACACTGACAGCCCTGCCTATGTCCCGGCACCTTATCCGAAACATATGCTGTGCTTCTACAGGAAAATACTTTAAAGAGGCTCTTTGTTTCAGCAGCAGAAATATGTACTCGCCCTTCCTGTTAAAATGTGTTAAACCCCATGCTACAAACAAATACCTATGCCATAAGCACCTTAGCTTGTTGGCCCCCATGAAGGGACAGTGTTCAGCCCCACTGCACCCTCTGGGTCCGTGCAGTGCTTGGGGGAGAGCTGAGGGATGTGGGACTGTGGTCTCAGCCTGCTGGTGGTGGCTTGGTGGACCTGGATGTTGCAAGTCACTGCTTGAGATGGGTCTGGGATGAGGGGAGAGGATGAAGGGTGGACGTAGCATGTGAGGTTGTGGAGGGATGAGAGATAGCAGTGACTGTACCCTCTGGTAGAGCCCATAAGGTGGTTGTGGGTGTTTATCCACCTCAGCTGCTGTTGAAGAGCTTCATTTCAGCCATAAACTTACAGCCTTTTCCTCCCACAAAGTGGCCCTTGGAGTTGTTCTACCATGCCTTTGACACAACATGTATGGACATGATGGACTCATCCCAAGGATACCCTGTGCCTGTAAGGAAGTGCTTGCACTGCTTTCTTGGGGCTCCCCTTGGGGGTCTCAGGGCTCCATGAAGGGTTCGGTTATGGCCCATAAAGCCTGAAGTCCTGAGATGTGCTGTGGTGAGAAAATGACTCTTCTCCAGCAATGACTACTCACAGACATACATGGCCAGGAGCAGAGCTCTTGCTGCTTCCCTTGGGGTGTGGAAAAACACTGTGATGGTAATAAAAAGTGTTTTCTGAGATACCAGTTTCACCATCATCAGATCCAAAATCACTGGTACTTGGTGGCTTCCCAGGGATGCTCTGAGAAGCATCGTGAGAACATCGATTTAGTAGGCTCTCTGGAGAGTGCTGAGGATGTGCTTCCTCCTACCTGAAATGGTTAGGGAGACGGCTGAGCAGCCAGCTGGCTGTGTTTGTGTGGAGCTGGTGTTAGTCTTATTTGATTGTGTTTGCAGCATGGTTAATGTGGCTTCTAGATTCCTGAGCAGGTATCTTTATTATGTTAAACCTAAACAGAGCAACGATACGGCTTTACTGTGGGCTTGGCTGGTTAAACTGTGTGCCAGTCTGTTTCTCTCAAAGGTAGCTGATTTCCCACTGAAATATGTGGGGAACAAAGCCCATCTTTGTCCATAGGGGATGCTCAACCACAGGCATAAGGGACCGCTGGATCTTCTCTATGGTGCAGCAAGCCTAAAGCCCGATCAAATGACCTTCTATCAAAAAAAAAATATGCATGGGTAGAAGCAGAAAAGCTTGGAAAAATGGGTCCTGTACATGTCATGTTCTATCCATGAGAAACTGGTTTTCATCTTAACTTGTGGCTAATGACAAGCTGCTGGTGGAAAAGCAGCAGTAGGAGCTATTGGTCCATTAATGTTGGCTTGCAGCATGGGAAAGCCCTTCAACTGCTGATGGAAAAGCAGCAGTAGGAGCTACTGATGTGATACTGTGGGCTTTCAGCATGGAAAAGCCCTTCCTATGGTTAGGTAGGTCTGTGCCCACTCTTTGGGCTGCTGCATTCCTCTGCTTGTCCAGACACCTCCAAAAGAGAAGGAGAAAAACTGTGGACCACAAGACAGAAGAAGCAGGAGCTATGCCAGGGTTTGGATCGCCTCTCCTTTTCATAAGCATTTCCTATGGAGGTTACCCAAGTTGAAAAAGCAGGTGAACCCAGAAGACCCACCCTCTCTGGAGAAATGGAGTTTATCGTTAATAATCTTCTGCTGAAAGGGTAACATCTGTTTTGGACAAACTGTAATGAGATTTAAACCCCAGGTGGAGCAGGACTTCACAGTAATAAATGACTTTCTGTATGTCCAAATAGTTTGAATTTTTTCCTGGCAGAAATAGCTGCTTTTCACCTCAGGCTTTTTTTTTTTTTTTTTTTTTTTTTTTTTTGCCAGCTCTTTTTTGTTTAATGATTGCCATTAATTTCCAGGGTGGCAGATGGATTCCAGGCTGAAATGAGGGAAAACAGATCATGAAGGTGTGAGCTCGCTGTGAGCGTGTGCACAGGTCACACGTGTGCTGGTGGGATGCCATATGGGGGTGTTTGCTTTCCAGGGGAGCTGTTACTGCTTGCTAGGTGCTTCCCAACTCTGGGATGCTCAAGCAACCTTCCCTCAGACAGGAAGGAGAATTAACTTTCCTGGTCACTGTAACTCTGCCTGTTCAGACCTTGATTCAACAAAGCTGCTGATTTCAGCAAGGCTTTGGGAGGAATTCAAACCGACACTTAAGTGCTTTGCTAAACCTGAGCTCAAGTGAGCTGGAGAGCAGCACGTGGTCTGCAGGACATGGGAAGGAGCTCTCTGCCCAAGTCTGGGTGATGCTTATGGCTGGGTACTGCCAGATGATGAGAAATCCCCCTTGGGCATGAAACACAGACACTTTTCAGTGCTTTTCCTGTGTTACTGTGATTCCTTTTTTCTAACATAATGTGGGATGCTCTAAACGGGCCACCTTTCTCCATCCTCTGGCTGTGGAACCCAGTACACTCTGCCACAAGCCCCGAATACCCAAAGGAAGACTTCCTTTATCCTCTCTGCCACCACATCTTTCTCAAGGAGAAACCTGCTGAACAGTCAATGCCAATTAGTGCCTGCAGTGCGCTGGGATGCCCTTCTTTCTCTTTCCCCTCCTGTCGAGCATGCCCGGCCTTGGTTCAGGATGCAGGTGTGCAGGATACATTGGTGGCCAGGTGAGAAGCTGGGTCCAGGGAATGAGGCTGATGATAGGCCACCACATGGTACCCCAAGACAAAAGTGTGGTGGAGGACAAGGGATGCCTGGATCTGGGTAAGCTCTGGGGGTGGAGAGAAGGGGTTAGAGATAGAAAGTGCAGCATCTCAGGTGACACAGATAATCTCCTTTAATCTCCTGCTCAAAATAACCCGAAGTCAAATAAAGGAGAGATTATATGGCCTAAGCCACTATTATTGCCAGGGTGTAACAGACTTAGGCTGCATCTGAAGGGCTGCTGAGGAGGAAGAAGAGCTGCAGCAAATATTGTCCTTCTGGAAATGCCTCCCCACTGATGGTGCCTGGTGGGCTGGTGACCTTCCTGGGGAGCCCAAGCAGAGTGGAGGCTGCAGGGTGTACAGATACAGCAGACTCAGGGACCAGGGCAGAGACCTGGTACCAGGGGAGAGGCTGTCTCGGATGCCCACTTGTCACGTTGGCACTACTGATGGGTTTATTCTTAGTTCAGGATCCAATGTGCTTTGTAGCCATTAATTAACCTAATGGGGGAGTGGCGACCATGAAACTCATTTTACAGATGAGAAACAGAGCCTGTGAGGAGCTAAATGACACTTCAGGTGTTGGGGAAGAGCTAGAGTGGTCAGTCCCTCTTTCCAATTTTAACGTGCCTTTTCTTGCATCCTCACAGCTATGAGGCACTGGTAGGTTGAAGGCATCTCCTACTCTTTGCCAAAAAACCACACCAAGGCTCCTGTGCTGCTCCCAGAGGAAACTGAATTGCAGAGCTCTATTCATCAGCCCCTGATGATGCCTACAAGATAGCGGCAGCACCGAGACAGCATGAAGTGGGATTGCGACAGGGAGGGAGCAGAGTATGTTCATTTTAATGAGCTTGTCCCTGCCTAAAGGAGAGAGAAAGCAAGAAACCAACCTGGTTTAATAAACTCTAGCATGTGGATTTAATCAGATGGATCATTGTTCCCTGGCACAGGGATGAATATATTAAAGAAAAAAGAATGATTCAAACTTTTCCCCTTTTGTTTTTCATTTGCATTATGTGCTATGGTGTGCTAAAGTAACCTGGGCCAACTTGTAGGGCAATAAAAGAGACGGTGAAGGAGAGTAAGATGTTGATCCATGCAAGGGAGCACGAGCACAGTGGGGAGGGAGGCTGCTGGTGGGCAGGGCTCAAAGTGAGAAGTTGCAGCATCCTCAGCCCCACAGCAAAACTCCAGGAATGATGTGATTATGGGGTTTGACCTGCCATCAGTTCCTTTTCAGGTCTCCAGCACTGAGCCTAGACAGTGCAGTAAGGTTGTGATCTGATGACTAATAAGAGTTTAAGTTTCGTGCTAAAAGCTCTCCCTAATCAAGCTTGAGACCTTCATCTCGCTACAGGAATGCCTGTGCACAAGCATATCCTCATGCTCCTGTCCCAGGATGGAAAGAGATACTCACCCAGTCACCTAGTTTCTGCAGGGACACCAGTTAGGGCAATGTGCTGGAGGTGTTCTGGAGTTAGATGGCACTTGCCTTCAAGTGAATAGTGCAAGAAGACAAAGTTTCCTCTGGGCTCTCCCTTCCTCCTTACCTGGGCTCACTTCATCATTGCCTCTCCGTTGTACCACATGCCAAGCACTATTGTGTGCACAGCAGCAAGGTGAGGTCTGCATTATAGGAGGGAACTGGGCCACTGCTCACCGACTGAATGCCGCATCACTGTCCATCTGCCTGCCCCTGGGGACAGGCATTGCAAGGAGGCATGGCAAGGTGTAGATCCAGCACAGCAAAGAGCAAAATGGGTCTGCAGGCAGCACAGGTAGGATTGTGCTGCTGTTTGCCTCAGTAGTGCATGCCTCTGGGCTTGAAAGTCTCTTGCTCTGTGGGTGTGAATAAAGCCAGCTTAGGCAAAGCAGTCTTTTGTACTAAACCCTGGGCAGACCACCTGGAGCTGTGGTCAAGGACGGACCTCAGGGGCCTCCAAGCTGCCTCCATGGAATTCACCTCCTTTGCCCTGCCCAAGCACACTGTCCTTGACTCAGGCTTACCAACCTTCGGTGCTTGCTTTGCATACTTTCATCTGTGTGCCACTCTGAGACATGAGGAATCTGCTCTGCAAGGCTGGGTCAGGGCACCCGGCTGGGTTTTAGATACTCTCCTTCATATTAAAGCCAGAGTTGGCCAGTTGCATTGGTGAGGCAGCCTTTAGGAAGACAGGCAGCCATATGGAAGTTTATGGATGGCTAAAGGCAGCCAAAGGAGCATTTGGCAGGAGACTACAGGTTCCCCTGCTGTGGAGCAAGGCTGTATCTGATGGGTTTGCAGCCTAGGACAGAGGTTGGGCTTGTGGTGAGAACCCAGGAATTGCTCTTGTCTTGGCCCCTACCTTACTTCAGGAGGCATCACCTCCAGAAGTGACTTCAGGCTGATGGTAGTGTTTGGAGGAGGGAGAAATGGTGTTTCTTTCCTTTGGAAAGATTTGTCTAAATTGTATCATTGACCTATTCATGGAAAAGTCACTTACGGACACGTGGTGTTAAACATCACACACTTCAGCTTCTAACGCACCCCCATGCTCCAGTTTCATTACTTAATCCATTACTGTTCATAAACACTAATAAATAATCCTATTTTCATTCCGACCATTGTTTAAGTGGTCATTAATTGTGGTTTATGTGCTGTCTATGTGCATTTGTGTACGATGGCTTCTTCAGGATTCCTTGATTAACTGTGATTGATTGTGTATTTTAAAATCAATTAAAAGTTTCAACACCAGAAGATAGAGTCTTTAGCAGTAATGCTCCGAGACATTGCCATTTATAATGGAGCTGTTACAGTGCTGTGATCCATTAGTGTGGCATGCTGTGATCTTTACTTTCCAGACCTGTCCAAGTACCTATGTACACGTGAGTGTAGATATGTTTGTGACTCTTTTGTGTTATATAGGTGAAAGAGAGTGTACGGTATGGGAAAGCGAGTCAGCTTCTCACAGGGTTGCTGGACCGCATCGGGTGGGCTGGCTTTTGTGGACAGCCAGGTATCACCCACTCCCTTCCTTAAGACAATAACACAAGGGCTGAGTCCCAGGACCCCATAATTTCTTTGCTGGCATGATAGTGCTGTGTATTACTTCTCTGTTTATAAAGAGGAGCTGGCTGCTAATGCCCTCAGCTGAATGGGGCCACAAAGAGGGATGTGTGTCTTCATTGCTGTTACAGCGAATGCATCTGTGCCTTGGTGGGGTGAAGATAGGGGATATATGGGAGGATAGAGGTGGTGGTGAAGGCATACATTTGTGGTTGTGCTGATATCATGTTGATATGAGGGAGGAAGAAGAGGAGGGATAGACACCACCTGGGCACCAGGGCATTTGCTGGAGCACAGGTATATAACACCAAGCCTGTATTAGATCAGTCCTCAGCTCCTCATGTTGATGTTGAGGAGGAAATAGGGTGAACACTGCCCTCTTCACGCTTCCTGCCTTGCCTTGTAAATCTGAATCCTGCAGGCCTATGCCTCTGTGCACACCAGAGCATCTCTGCCCAAGCAATTTCTTCTGGCCCATGAGGACAAAGCCAAAGGAGACTTTGTGCTGGTGCTCTGAGGGAGAGCAAAATCCCCAAGGAACCAGTGGGAAATCAGCCCCTTGTAACCGATCCCCTACTTTTCACACCATCCTCCTGGATGTCTGCCCACTGCGATGCAACAAGCAGGGCCCTCCCAGCCATCTGCCAGCTTGAGCAGAGGATTCCTGCGTGCTGATCTGCTCAGAGACATTTGCCACCCACCCCTCGCTCAGCTGCATGCTGTGAAAAATGCCTCAGTGCCCCCAGTACAGCTGCTGGGATCCCCTGATAGGGAAAATCACCAGTCTTGTTAAATGATGGGGGACCATTCTGGGTAAGCCCTGCAATGGGATCACTGTTGTATTAACTCACTCGCGCTGATGTTAATGAAATAAAGAAATATAATGGTTCCAGACTTCTAAATTTCTTATGGCTCGATTTGCATAATGGCCGCTGCTACCCTAAACGGGAACTGATCTGTCTAAAAATATTGTTCCAGTTCTCTATCATTCAGCTCAGTGAAAGTCGCAGATTTGCCCACAGGGGCTGTTTTTGCTGATGGAGTAGAGTTTGTGTAGTGCTGAACATAAAAGGCTATATATTAGGATGCAGTCCAATATGGTAAAAAATAAATGGGTTAAAAGTTATAGATCAATAACTGTTAACATGACTTTAGTTTTCAGACAGATTGTGTTGACTGCTATTGATATGAAGGCAGCAGCCATCATGCTGGCTAAAGCAACTCCATGATTGCTCCTCAGAGAAGTCTGCGGCTCCCAGTCAGGGCTCATCTGCCCTCAACAACCCTGTGAGCTTGGTAGCCTTCATGAAGTCTCTTGTGGAGTTTGTTCCCCTCTTCTCTGGACTATGAAGGTTGGTCAGGGCTGCACCCAGCACCCAGGGCAGGTTGCAAGTCCCATATCTCACCTTCCTCAGCATCACACTGTGATCCCAGAGCAATGCTCTGGGAGCATCCCTGTGAGACAGATCATGTCTCATGTTCTAGGGCACCACTTGTTGGCGCCCTAGAACAACCCTACTTGATACCTTAGATCGTACCTCCTTGATTACCTATACCTCTGCTCCTCCATGTCCTAGATCTCTTCTCCTTGATCATCCAGATCTCTGCTCTTTGGTGCCCTAGATTGCTGTTCATCAGTGCCCTAAATCTCCGCCTGCTGCAAAGACCATGCTCCTTCCGCAATGCTTCCAGCTCTTCAAGAGCAACTGGATGCTTTCAACTGTGGGTTGCAGGGGCTTGGATTTGGAGTATGTCTCTCCCATCTGTGAAGTGAGGTAAGCATCCCTCCCCTCTAGGGTATTTAAACTCACCTCGTGTATATTTAAACCATGCTGCCCACATGGCAGACTGTCTCTCTCCATCAGTGTGTGTTTAGAGTGTGAAGACCTAAAAGCTCAGTTACAATGATGGGGACAGCGGGGCATGCGGGAGCAGGGAGCCAGCTGAGTATCACAAACCAGTGACAATGGTCCTTCTGCCCCTTTTGGTGACCTTGGGCTTGCCTCTGATAGCTCATTACAGCCTGCCTTTGATCACTTGCCTTTGCTTCCCCTGTCTGTACTTGGAAACGCTGGAGAGCTTTCCTGACCAATATCACCAAAAGGACACTTTTATTTCCAAAATATACAGTGTAATTAGAACTGTGATGGGCGAGAGCAGCCAGTCCTTAAAAACACCCGAGCCGCAACAGTCTGTGTCCTGACTCTGTGGAAGCTGGGGATGAAAGACTCCTGGTTTTTAATGGGAACAGGGTGGTTTCCCCAGTACTGGAAATACCCCTCAGGTCCTAGCCAGAAAGGGGTTCTTTCACTGCATGAGAAGGGGGTTTGGTGTGGAAATACCCTCACCTGCAAACACGATTTTGCTTAATTGGGACCCATTGCAAGCATGCAGTCAATAGCCGCAACCAGCAACACAGAGACCCTCATCTAAGCCATCACCATGTAAAAGCACCTTTTGATTGAATGGTAAAATATCCCACTGTTGCCCACAGTCTTGCTAACCTACTCACTAAACTGTGACCATTTCCAGCTTCTCAGGCCCCTCTCCCTGCAGGCAGCAAGGCTGGTCCATACCATGGAAAGGGATGAGAACCTTTGTATCCAGCTGCTGGCTATGGACAGAGGCTGCCTAACAAACCAAGGTCCAGTCATTTCCATCCCTGCAGCTGCCCCATGAAAACAGCTGACACCTTAAAAATTGATGGGGTTCATTTCCTTCCTCCGCGCACTTACTTGGAGCACCAGCTCTGCCATTACCAGCAATGTCCACATTAATTACTATCATAACCCGAGTACCTTAGCGTAACACTCCCTTTGCCTGGAGGGAGCAGTGACCTGCATTTCTCTCCCCTCAAGACCTTTCCCATAACTGGGTTTTTCAGGACTGCTGTCTGCAGGAGAATAAAGCTGATGCTGGGATAGCCCCAGGGGAGGAGGACAGGCAACCAGGTAGGTCTGATGGAAGGTTGTCTCTTGCCCAGGGGTTTCCTTCCCTTCCTCTTCTTGTCTCACTAAGCAGCAGCATTGGTTCTGACCCATCTCTGGGGCTTCGGCTTTTCCACATTGAATAAATGATTTAGATGTTCATTGGGAGCAACAGTCTGACTCCATGGCTGGGTGGTGGAAATGCTTCCACTGAGACTGTCTGGAGCCTTCACATTGAGTTCATGTAGGTCTGAGTCCTGAGGACCAGCCTTCAGCTTTGTACTAGTGAGTCCTTCTGAACAGAAACTTCCAGTTTCTAAGGAAAAATACTTTAGCCATGCAAAACACCCGGCTCACTCTAACCAGGCCATGAGGGTCTGTTCTTCAGTGCTCTGTGGACTGCAGAAAATTACAAATCTCATCTTTTTTGCATAAAATGCTGATTATCCAGTGTTAAACAAAAGCATATCTTAGAGACCATGAAAGGACACACATGAAAGAGAGAAAACAATAGAAATGATGAGGCAGTGGGATCCAGCAGCTTAAAGGATCTTCAACAAAGCCTCTTCAGCATAGACCAAATTGCATGCAACCCAGGTATCAAACAGCCTGCTCAAAAGCCTGAAAAAAAGTGTATTTTCAACACAGGGACATACCAAAATCAGGACCTGGAGGAGACTGACAAATACAAGAGAACGTGTACCTTCACTCAGGACACTTCATTCCTGCCATTTGCTGTTCACCTCAAAACCTTATGGGAAACACCAAGCCTCCAAGCAGCAATTCCCTAGAAAAAGGTCTATGAATTATAGTGGGTCATGAGCTGAACACAAGGTATCTGTGTTGAATTAAGAGGCAGACAGTGCCCTGGGATATACGAGCTGCAGTGTAGCCTTCGAGACCCACAGAATAATCTTCCTTGTCCTTTCAGGGCTGGTGAGGTCTATGCTGGAGCAGATTCTGATATTGGCTCATATCAAAAAGGAGGTGGCACTGCTGCAGGCAGCGCGGAGGAAACAGAATGATCAGAGGTCTACAAGACATGACCTACAAAGAAAGATTGAAAGAAATGGGTTATTTAGCCTTAAAGAGATGATGGGAGAAGAGATGTGATAACAGTCCTCAAGTGCTTAAAAGGCTGCTGCCAAGGGGAAGAGAATAATCTCTTCTTCATGTCCCTGGCAGACGGGACAAGAAATAATCGGCTTAAATTACAGCAAGAGGAATCAGGTTAGACACAAGGACAAAAGTGGCTCGTGGAGCATGGCAGTGGGTTACCTGGGAGGTGGAGGGGCTCTGTTACTACAAACACACAAACACTGTCTTGGGACAGGTTGGCAAACATCCCTAGGGAAAAGGGATGTGCTGGGGCAGGACTGCACCCTCTCCATGTCCCTGTGGTACCTTCAACATGATGTCTGGTGCTCCTGGGTTGTTTGAAGTGAGATTGGCCTGCAGTAATCGCTGTGCTGGCTGGACAAATCCCAACGACTTCAGGTTGTGAGAACTTCCAAGATAGCAAAATTTGATTTTATGGCAGATTTGGGGCACAAGTCAACATTTTGGGTCATTTTCTTGCAGTAAAGAAATACTTCAAAATAGATTTCTTTTTTCCTTTTCTCTCTTTCAGCCACTCACTGTACTGCAGCACAAAGTGGAGCATCCCAGACACATTGTACAAGCAAGCCGAAATGACACCATCCAAATGAAACCTGTTTGATAATGTCCTTGCTGAAAACAACGATGAAATCAATCTCTGCCCTCCAAACAATTAGGTAGAGTTGAATCACCAGTTTCTGAGTGAATAGACTTGCCTTGAGATGTTTTTCAACCACCTCAGAGGATTGTTGCAACCAGAAAGGCAAAAAAGAAAACAAAAAGAGACTCCTTCCAACCCATGTTGGGCAGCAACCGGTGTGCCAAAAAGCAGTATAGGGGATCCACCACGGCATCCAAGAGCAGCTCAATGCACTTCCACTTGGAAGCATTTCCACCACACTGCTGAGCATGCACCTTTGGGGTAAGGATGAAGAGATTCTGCACTCTCACGAGAAATTATGATTATTCCTGGCTTCCAAGAGCAATCTTTTATTTTAAAACTGCCTCCTAATTCATTTTATATTTACCCATAAAATCTTGGCTAGGGTTTCTGAGAGTTGCAGTCTTTTGGAAAGGCCAAGATTTAAATGGAGCTGATTCAGCGTAAGCTAGCTTGATGGAAGTGGTGCCTATTTGAGCTTGTACCACTCCTGGGTTGGAAACAACGCAGCAGGAACTGGAGTCTCCCCCAGCTTTGTTTTCTCCACAGGCTCTCAGCTATGCACAGCAAACCTAACTGCTGACCTGCAGGGCTAGGGCTGGTAAAGTGGAGGAGAGCAGAAGGGAGCCGCAGACTCCCTGCTGTGTATCCCATATTTTGTTGACTTAAAGTTTAATATAGCTGTGACGAGTACCAAAAAAAAAAAAAAAGAAAGAAAGAAAAAAGAAGAAATAATAATAATAAAGAAAGCGTAAATCCTGTAAGTGGTTGATTTTCAGCCTCACTGTCCAGCAGCGTCTCAAGAAAGGGAATGGGGATGCAACTAGTACTTAGCTTGTTAAAACTCCTCTCTGGTTCATCCCAGGACGCTTTGGGACAAGCAAGCCCTGCCCAGGGGAAGATGGTCCCAGCTCTGGGACTTGGACTCATTTTAGCATAGCTCATGCTGCCAAGCCTGCTTCTGCTTTTTCCAACATTGCGATAACCTTCGTTGTGCCTGTGGTGCAGCCTGGCTTCTGGACACGATGGCAGCAAGTCTTGCTTATTCACGTCCATGGCATGGTGCTGTCCCAGGCAACTCTCTCTTGGGAGGTGTCTCCTCCACAGCACTAGAGCCTGGCTTTTGTCCTCAGACTCTTCTCCATCCAAGAGATGAAGTGGAAGGAGAAGATGGATCAGAGGACCAAGTTGCTACACCAATGTGGATTGCAGTGGGATCTTGTCCCATGTGGACCAAGATTCCATCAAGGAAAAACTCATTTTAAGCTCAAGGGAAAAACAGAAGAGTGCTGAAAGTTGACCATCTTTTCATAACTTGGAGAGTGTCTGCTTCTGATGTCCTCGCTGTTATGAAGCATTTGAGCGGCAGAAGCACTATGAAATATAGCCAAGGCTTTTTGAATTGACAGATCGTTCCAAGGCTCTGGACTGTCTTTCACTAAGCCTGAAAGACAGTCCAGAGCTGCTTAGCAATAGCAGGCTAATAGCTAACCACAGCGGAAGCCTAATGAGAACACCAGTATCTCCTAACTCCAGCTACATTCAGAAATGAGTCAATTTGTGTCCAATGGCCATAATGAATATGGCAGTAGAGACGCCCAGAAGGAATAATACCATAAATTGGCAAGGTGGCAGATGCATTCATCAGCTCAAACAAGAGCTGGTCATCCATAATCCAGCAGTATCAAAGACCAGTACTTCAGCCCCAGTGTTATTTCCACCTTTAAAGTATGGATGGCAACACTCGAAATTTGCCGGCAGCCCAAACAGATGTGTCACTGCTTCTGAAAGCCAATGCTGGATGGTGATCCAAGGGTATAAAATGCTATTAAATTATTATAGCAAATGCTGAGATTCATCATGGGATTCAAAGCTCCTCAACCCCCAAGTCCTCTGGAGGTGGTGAGTGTGTGCATGAGGCATACATCAGTAACGATGGTCAATAACCTGTTGAAGTTGGCCAGCCCCGAGCTTGTGTTTTGGGTATCCTACAGCCACGCTGGAGGTGGGGAGCAGCTTGCAGTGGGCAGCGATTTGGGGCCACCTCAGCAGAAGCCTGGGTGTGGTGTCTGCTAGGTTTGTGCTGCAGGGACAACACTCAGCACCCTGCTGTCTTTTCATCTGTGCATGGGATTTGCCTCTAACCTGCTGGCATGAGCACGAAACCACAAGGCAACATGCCAGCTCCCATCCTTCCCTTGGGAGCCAAGGAGGAGGGTAAAAAACATGCTGCAGGTCCCCAGTAACTCATGCCCACTCCTGCTTGCTTGTACAAGCACCCCATCAGCCATGCCTGTCATTGCCAATGGGGCTCACCACCACCATGCCAACCTCCATGAGAGATAGCACAGTGTTGTCTTGACCCTGCTGCTCGCACTGCTGCTGATGTATTTACCAGGGAGCAGTTTGTGCAGGGAGATAACTTTCCTCCAGGGTCGCATCCTGCCTTTCTCTGTGCAAAGTGATAGGCTTCCTGGCTCTCTCTGATACACTTTTCAGGGGGAGGCACTGGGTACAGGGATGTTTTGCTTGCCCCAGGGTGGTCAATGATGCAGTGATTGCAGGTAGAGGAGCAGCTGCCCCCTTCTGTTTCCTCCTCCCCCTTCCTTTGCAGGGAAAAAGGGTGATTTGAACCCTGTGGGCCTCCAAGATTTGCGCAGTGTTATTCATGTAGCAGCTAATGGAGCTCACTCAATCCATAAAGATTTTAAGTCAGGGGTTTGATGTTAATTATGGACCAAAACATTTAATAGCCCGTTACACTTCCACGAGGCATTTTTTTAATTAAAAAATGATATATTGCAGAAATGGGGAAAAAAGGGAGAGGAATAATTGAAGATTGCTTTATTCCATAGCGACCCGAGGCAGGGAAGGCAGCGAGGAGCCGGCATGTCAGGGAACATGATGGCAATGCCGCAAGCCAGGAACTGCTCGTGCAGGAAGCTGAGGAGGGAGCAGCTTCACCCCACTGGGAGAAGGTGCTCAGGGAAGAGGAGAACAGCCTGGCCAGAGGCAGGTATGTGAACATCCAGGTCACGCTTTTGGCTACAACATTGGCTTATCCTTACCTGTTGAATCATTTACTTCTGCTGCAGAAGACTTTGCTTCAAATCCCTCTTTCTGAATCTCTATCAGCTGTCTTTCAGGGAAAACAGCTAAACCCCCAGGGTGGAAATTAGTCTGGAATAGGTCAGGGATGAAGAAAATCTGACATGTCTTTCTCTGATGCTACTCTGTTTTTCATTCAATATTTAAAGGCTCGTTTGAGCAGGAACTGGCCTGAGATGCATTCAAATAGTCTGTGCAAATTGAAAAGTCTTCAGCAGACCAAAGCAACACTTCCCCTGCCTTTGGCAGTGCCCATCAGCTGGTCTTCCATGGAAGGCAGCAAGAGAGAGCCCACGAGGGAGCAACTGTGGTTGGGAGCTAACTCAAGGTGGGAGGAAGAGAAGAGGGATGGAAACATGGCCCAGAGCTGCTCAGGAAAAGTTAGGTTGACTGCTTAAAATTGGAAGTAGCAGGAGTGTGACCCCCGAGTCATGGCCATGGATGGACTTCTACAAGTCCCCATGTGTAAGTCCCCCAGCTCTGCACTTTCCTGTCATTCACTTTCCCCAACTCTACAACAGGAATAATACTATTCCCTCCTCGCAGGGTTTTGAGATGCTCAGTTACTATGGTGATGGGGCCATAAAAGTACCAAAGATAGCAAGAACAACAATAATATCAGACATGGTAGGAGTCAAATAATTGCATTTAGGGCACTCACACAACACAGAAGGGAGAACCACCTCCATGCACCACAGCTCTCAAACCCAGAGGACAAAACTTTTGTTATACCAATGGGCTCACAGCCTACTTAAAGGGCTAATTTCCAATTCCTGAAACATCCACCCAAATGCAGAGTGGCCGCCAACAGCCACAGCTCCAGGCATGGTCCTACCTCTCCCAATGCCAGCCTGGAAGCGGGGAGCAGAGGGACCGAAGGCCCTTTGCCAATGTAGAAATGAAATGTTCCTCGCACCAGCGCTGTAACACAAAGTCCCTGCAGATGTTCGGCCACCGCATTGTTTAACCAGCTGAGCGTTTTGCCACCCAGCACAATGCTGCTGGCGGCTTGTTCCTTTGTCTCTGCTGAGCATAGCACTTGCCTCATTATGTTTTTTTAATTTATGGGGTTTTAATTGAAAACAAGAAATGTATAACATCTGTGGCTGCTTAATAGCACCTGCGCGCGACAAGGCTGCTTTTCAGCAGCGATTGTCGCTGTGTTCTCATCTGGGCAATGCTGAGCCAGTCCTACGTGGCCTCCTCTGAATTGCTTAGGCAAGAATGGTCCTTGGAGAGCACGTAATTAACAGGCAATGCAAAGCAAGATGTCGTGAAAAGAAATCTATGAGAGACATCCCTTTTAAAGAGGGGAATTGGAGATGAGCAGGTGATGAGTTTGTAATGTCTCTTCTGAGACTGCTGGGCTGCCAATGCAACTCTGGTGTTATGGTCAGAGGAGATGCAGAGGGGATTTGGCCTTTACATCAGCATTGTGGGCAGTATTTGCACCCCAGCCCTTGCTGGGCACCCACTGATCCCCCTCCTTACACCAGCCTTTTCCAGCAGCATGTGCACCAGCAGTGATTTACTACACTGGTATTTGCTGAGCCCAGGAGGGCTGTTAGCATCGTGCATACAAACTGCCCTTCTGCCCTTTACACAGCAGCAATGTGATAGCTGCGGGGACCCATCATGTGTATCCGTGCTCTAACAAACATTTGCAGCATCCCAGATGCAGGCTGGGAGATGTCACCACCCATGCTGCTGCATGAAACATGGGGAGATGCTGCTGCACTGGCACTGCAAGCCTGCCAGCTGCAGACCCTGTCATAGCAAATGCAGCTGACACCCATACGTGGCCAAAAGCCCAGAATCCTTCTCGTTCACCATGAGGTCTGGAGCTGCAGTACACCCCCAAGTAGTTTTTACCATGAGTAAGAGGATCCTTAAGTTCATTTCTAGTGTTGCCACACAAATCCTCATGGTTTTGACAGCCTTGAGTGCTGAGGCAGCTCCTATCAATAGCTGCCTCCTCACAGCATCTCCTGGGGCTTGCTGCGCAGGTGCTGGTTCTAACACTTAGGCTGCTCAGAAAGCAGCCTGTGAGGCTTACAGGTGCCTCTTACATTCACACATGCTCGTAACAAAGCTGCTGGTAGCACAAATAAGCGAGGAGCAGGGGGGATGCAGCTCCAGCCATGCCCAGGCTGAGGTTTCCTACTTGCAGGAGCCTCCCTGCACAAAGCTGGAGGAGGTTTTATCCACTCCTCACTGCTCTGAGAAGCTCAGGCAGCCCTGAAATCCCTCTTCCCACTGTGACATGGTAAATAAATAAAATCCTGTTCCCTGCTGAGCTCAGTGGTGGAAACAGGGCTGCAGGGCTGCAACCAACCAGCCTTTCCTGGCCTTTGCTAGGGCTTGCAGGTAGAATGCAGGGGATGGCAGAGTGGTTTGGCTAAGGAATACAAGACTGGCAGTGCAAACATTTCAGTGTCCAGCTCTTTGTCAATGCAGCTTGGTAACATCTCTGTGTAATGTGGGGTATTTGGGCAGATGCCCTCTTTGCACACTCTCAGAGCAGCCCCCACTGCTCTTCCCTTCAGCACAGCGAGTTTCAGCATCATGCCCTGTCCTTCGTTAACGCATTCAGGCTATGAATTCCCATCATCTCTCAGAGTACATTAAAAAATCAATGTAATTACACAGCAAATGTTAATTATGATCAAAAAATGCAATTGAGAGGGATTGATCTGGAGGAGGGCTGCAGCCAGCCACCAAATTACCAAAAACCAAGTCAGTGGGGCTGAAGCCATGGGGGTGTGTGGCTGGTCCAAACAGCAAAGCATCCTTGGAGACACTTGGCTTGAACATTTTAGTGTCTGGTTTCATTTATTCGCTTTTCCAGCTTGTGGTGTAAGTCAGAGTGAATGAATTTGATGTGTGTGTAGATATATCTGGGTGCCCCTGGTCATGATAAATGATCCTAAAGGATTCATGCTCAGGCATGGAGTCACTGCAGCCACATTGGAGGGATGAGTGGTACAGAACCTCCACAGATGGTACTGTGAGATCCAGGATCAACTCAACCAGGTAATTGGCTCGCTGCAAAATCATCTCTATCTTCTTCCCCAAATAGGCTCTTTAGGTGTCTTCATGATGGACAGAAATGGAATTGTACTCTGACAGCAGCAGAAACCTGGAGCAGAAGTGTGGCTGGAAGCGTTTTGCCCAGGTGTATGAGGAATACAGCTGGCAGGACACTGGGTGAGTGAGATGAATTGGACACAGTGGGGACATTACCCCTGCAGGCACTCTAAGGTTGGCCATAACCTGGTTTGGCTAATAAGAGGACATGAGACAAGAAGAAGGGAAACTCTTTTCTCAGCCCTATAATCCCAAAGACATGGCTTATCCTGCTTGGGGTGCTGGCAAAACCTGCAATGGGAGACAGAGTGTGAGTTGCACTGAGCTACCTCCATGCAGATGCTTCTCCAGTTGGGTGTTGGAGCCCTCCAGAAGACACACACCCTTTACAGCCCTCACAGGCTCCCAGCTAACCTTGCTCTTAGGAAGCTTTTCCTGAGCACCTAACCCCAGGGCTCTTGGCTGCAGCTTAAGCCTGTTACAGCTTGTCCAACCCATCATTTTTATAACCGTCTTTTCCACACTGGATGAATGTTACACGTTCCCCCGCCTTTAGTTGTTTCTGTCTGGGAGCACAAACCCAGCTCCCTCAGTCCATCTTCCCAGGGCATATTTTCCAAACTCTCTGAACTCACTCAGTTTGTCTGAATCTCTCTTGGAGTTGTGATGCCCAAACCTGCAGATATATGTCTCCAGCTGATGCCTCACTAGCACTAAATGGTGCCAAATAAATTACCTTCCTGTCTTCCACCTGAAACTACTAATACATCTACAGGCAAGATGGGCCTTTTCTTTCCCTTCCTAAAGCATCATGTTATTGTCTGCTGCTCAGTTTGAAGACTACTCCACTGCTTTAGCCTTGGATGCTCTCCTGCTGGCTTACCACTTCTTCCCCATCTTATACCTGCAATTTTGATATCGCCTTCCTGAGTGGAACACTTTGCACTTGACTTTATTGAATTTCAGTGTATTGATTTCAGGCCATTTCTCCAGTTTATCAAGATCATTTTGCTCTGAGGAATCTTGCAGCAGGTTGTCTTGTGTCTGCTCTGTTGACAGAAGGTCTTTAGTCCTCAGGGCTATCAAGCCAGGACTATGTGCTGTGCCTTAAAATAGTCAGAAAGAGCCACATAGGAGGCATGGGGACAGTGGAGGATGGAGGTGTCAGGATGGCTCATATAGGCCCCATGCTGCCACCTCAGCCAGACAAAGGTGCAGAAGCAATGGGAGGAGATGGAACGAGCATGATGGAAATGCTAATGGGTCCCCAAGGATGAAAACAGGGATACCTGCTGAGAGATGCTGTGACCCTGCTGCAGCCCTGGGGACAGCCCTGGAGCTGGGAGGATGGAGGGGACATGAGGACTGGGATTTAACGCTCCATGTTTCTTTTCAGGTCAGCATGTGATGAGCTGCCCTGTCCTACCTGGGGGTTTGGCAGCAGACCAGGAGAAGCCCTGCAGCATCAGGCATTAATGAGACTCTTCGGGGATAGCTAAAACTGGACTAAGATGGAGACAGAAGTCCACCCTGGTGTGCACAAACCAGGTTAGATGGTTTTATTGTTGTTGTTGTTATCACTATTATTATTATTGTCACACAAAGGTTGGAGTGCTCCTCTGTTTAAGGCAGAGAAAGGCTTGGGAAGCTGACACGTGTCCCAGGAAGGAAGGAGCAGTTCCTATCACTTCTGCTTGGGCACACTGGAGAAGCACAAGGCTTTGAGGGAGAATGATGGACCTCCACCATCATCTACCTTCCTACCATCGTTTCCTCCCCTTGCTTCTCCCATCAGCTTGCCAACAGCCTCCTCCTCCTGACCCCTTGGGAGGGCTGAAGTACAGTCAACAATTACCAAGGTTTTGGGAGGAATTTCCTAGAAACCTTTCCAAAATAGCACCTTGTGCAGAGCTGCCTCCTGTTAAGTCCCCATTCTCCCACAGGGTGCAGGGAAAACAGCCCAGCTTCAGCTACAAGCACAGTGGGAAGGATGGGGAAAGCATCAGAAGAGAGCAAACAAGCCTGGGGAGGTGGCAAAGCAGGGGTGTAATGAAGGTACTGGAATAGCTTGGGAGACATTGAAAATAGTTTCCTTGGGAAGTAAGCCTCAACTGGAAAAGGGACAGCAAGGGAGAAATGAGAGAGCTCTTTTGGGTATAGAGACCATGGGAAGAGAAGAGGAGCAAGGTGGTGGGTAAAGCCCTAGCAGACATAGAAGCCTGCATAGAACCTGGCCCTTCACATGGTAATGATGCAGATACAGACGTGTGATAAGCCCTGCTCTGCATGCACTTTAAAATCTAAGTAGCTTATGAATAAGTAATAATCCCTTATTCCCAGTGCCATAATCTATATTTAATTATGAAAATAACTAAGCAATGGCAGTAAAAGGGGCTGTGTAGGGAAATGGAGATAGAAACACTACCAGAGAAGCTGCATTAAGAAGGGGAACAGACACAGCATGGCAGAGGCAGCAGAGTTGTGGCCTCCAGCTTGGCTGTGAACTCAAGGCCTGCAGAAGACCTGTCTACAGCAAAGACTGCCACAGGCAGCTTGGGTCAACAAGTGAGCTGAAGGCTGGCCAACAGGGACTGGGTCATTCACTTGCAAGTGTGAATTTTCCCTCCTTTGCAGACCTGGTGTTGATGCTGGACTGTGTGTTGAAAGCAATGCACCAACATGCCAAAGCAGCTCATGCCCCATATAAGAGCATCCGATGGCACCCAAAGCAGCGCCTTCAACACTACTGCAACAAGCTGGTTTGGTGCCTCCATTTCACAATGTTTCTGTGCTAAAGCATCCTTGGCCAAGATGCTCCACATATCTTGCCTTGGCAAATCAAAGCCCTGCAGCTGACTAGCACTCAGGGGTGGCATGCCAGAGGTAATCCATGCTGTTAGAGTGGATGGGGCCATTCCAAGCCAACACTGGCCCAGTGCCTAAAGCATGTAGAGATGTTCATATTATGTGTACAAGAGCTTCTCATCCCAGGGCAGACTCTATGGTATTGCTCTGCTGCATCTATTAGTGCACCCCTGGGACCATCATCCTTCTCATCCTCACCTCAGCACCTATGGCATTAGCTACAAGAGGTCCTTGCCAACATGGAGCCAGTGCCAGGACAGAGACTGGAGTTTGGCTTTTCGCCTGTCTCCATGCTGAGAGCACTGGGGATGGTGCTGATGCCAGCTTGATCAGCCGCTGCTTTGGACAAGAGAGAAAAAGTGTGCAGTGTGGCCTTAGATAGCCCAAGTACTCTGTACTTTTATCCAGAGCCCTTCCAACACCACTGAAAGTACTTTCTTGCTACAGCCCCAGACATTTTCCACCTGGCATTTTACTTAGAATTATAGAATCATAGGATGGTTTGGGCTGAAGGGACCTTAGAGCTCGTCCAGTTCCAACACCCTATCATAGGACACCTTCTGCTATACCAGGTTGCTCCAAGCCCCATCCAACTTGGCCTTGGACACTTCCAGGGATAAGGCACCCACAGCTTCTCTGGGCAACCTGTGCCAGTGCCTCACGAGGTACCCAAAGCATAACTGCAGCCTTGCTCCATTAACTTTGTTTTGCTTATCATTTCACTCGTGTGGTCTGCAAGTGACAGATACCCCACTGCTTCCTTGAATTGTCAGTAGTGGGACTTAGGGCAAGTTTTAAAGGCAGGGTTAAAGACAGCAAAATCTCAGTCCACACACTATAGATTATAAATAGACCGTCTGGTTTTTAAATTGAAAACCAACAATAATCACTGCTAAGAGCCTGCTGAACAAAAGCAGCCTTATTACCTCTGAGACAGATTCGTTTTTGTCAAGAGAACACAAATAATTTTCAAGCTGCTCTTGAGCTCCTGAAGTTGCTAATGTCCTGCTGCTTCCCCTCATCTCTGTCCCAGGGAGCCAGGGGAGGCACAGAGCCACGGAAGGGACCAGGAGAGTTGTGTGGGCAGTGCAAAGTGGGGACAATCCCTTTGGATGTGGGCAAGAGAGGGAGGTACTTTGAGGGAGGATCAGCTAAGCCAGCCTGCAAAGAGGGAGAGATGCCAGGGTTTAGATGCACACTAATTGCTGTTTTATGGCAGGATTACATGAGCTCTGGAGAAACCTGAGTGGAGAAACATGGCTTAGCCTGGCTGAAGCTGAGGAGTAGGGATGTGACAGGCTGTGTTGCAAGGGGCATAGGCATTCAGGTAAGCTTGTCGTTCAACGGCTATTGAGCGATAGAGAAGGGCACAGCTTCCAGAGAGGACCAGGTGTGCACAAAGCTCACGAGTACACAGTGGGTACCTGCTGCTGTGAAGGCAGTGTGATGAGATGTATGGTCCATAGCAGCTTGGTGCTCAGGTGTATGAGCTGTAGGGACTTCTTGGATTTGGGTAATCAAGGAGGATAACTGAGGTAACCCTACCTCACTGACTCATCAGACATGTCACAGTGCCAATAGCAAGGTCCAGAGGTGGGCAATGAATGTACTGGAGGGTCTGCAAAGCCTAGAAGTAGAGGGATGGGATTCCCAGAATTGTCTGCCCCTCTACTCTTTGACCAGAACAAGCGACCAGAACAGGGAGATGAGTCTGCAGAAATTGCCACAGGGAGCAGGGTGCATCTCAGCAGCATTAAAAACATTGCCACCAGGCATTAGGGCTGGGAGACAGCACAGCAGCCAAGCACGGGAAGGGGATAACAATCATCCCTGCACTGTGCTGTGTGCTGAGATTTACGCCCCACAGGAAATCATCCTGGGCACCACAAGGAGTTCAAGGGCTGTCCAGTAGGTACAGAGCAGACTGAGTCCTTATACAGCACAGATATGGGAAAGGAAAATGAAAGCAGCTCATGCCAAGGTCCTGAGGATTTCTTTCCCAGGCTGCAGTACCATGAGATCACTAGGAGCCAAGTGCTGGCTGCTAAACCTAATCTGCCCCGTGCTCTGGGGACAGCATGGCGCTGTGGAAGTCAGCAGCATGCTGCAAAGGTGGCTGCCAACCTAGAGCATGGCTTGAGTAGGTGGGAGACTGGAGCCGGTGGAGCAAACGCTATTCTATCTGGGTTTTGGTCCCTGGATCAGAGGGCTGGACACTATCAGCCATTACTGATCTGGAGCCAGCATCTGAATGACTGCAGAAGAAACTCACTCAGGCTGGATCCCTGCCTGGGCTCTGTTTCAGGCACAGATGCCAGCAGGCTCATGCAGTTGGCCTGTCCTGTGTTATGATCAGAACAAGTAAAGTGGGACCAACAGCATCCCACAGCCCTGGCCACACCAGCAGTTACCATGTGCACATATCCTCAGAGTCTGGGCTAAGAGGGTCTTCTCTCTGCCACAGTCTGATTGTGGCTGCTGAGGAGGAAGCATGGACTTTTAAGATTGAGCTACTAAGTGATGTTGACTGCTCCACGTTGGGAGTTGTGTTTCTGAATGCGGCATGCAGGTTCAGATGTTGCAGAGAGGTAAGAAAGGTGCAGCCTTCGACACAGAGGACAAAGGAAAGTGTCAAAACCAATTTAATAATTTATATATTACTTAGACATGCCATGCCTCTTGCCTGCTGGCATGGACTAATATCTATAAATCAAAGAGGAAGGGACTGGTTTTGGTGCTGGAGATAGATTCTGGCCCTCAGAAAATTGCTAAGGGGGCATTAATGAGGAGAGACATCTGGGAATGGCTCCAGGTGTGTTGGCTGCATGCATGGGGAATTCTGCAGATCATTGTCAGCTAAAATGTATTCCTGTGCTGTGCATGCATATGGTCCATGAGGACAAAAGTATAGGGACCATGGGCCCCTATGTTGAAGTGTTGGTCAAGCTCAGGAGGAAGGTGGATGGACCCTTGGTTCTCTGCTCCACAAGGCAGCTCCTCACCTTCCTTTCTCCAGGCCTGGTCTTGCACACCAGCAAAGCTGGCCCCATCTTTTGACTTTGTTCAGCAAGAAAATCTCCACTAAGTGACAGGGCAGTCTCAGCCTGTGAAAGCCAGGGGCCAAAACTAAGGTAAGCCATGCTATTACGTCCATCCCGCCTCTGCTGGGCATGCAGTCACCAGAGACAGGGCTCAGGGACAGTGTTATCTCACAGCCACCACAACTGCCATGGCCCAGAGGATGGGGAGCAGCACCTCATCCTGCTGTTTAAATAAGCATTGGATCAGACAGAGATAAAGATAGCCCCTTTGTACCAGAAGGAGCCCTCCAAACGTGAAAGGAGTTTTGTGTTACAAGTAGGGGAGAGAGGGCAGAGACTCAAAGCTCCTTGAGAGACTCCATAGCCTCTCTATGACAGCTGAGGATGCCTGGTGGGTATCTGGGCAAGAAGCAATTGCCCGGTTGAACAGGGGTCTGCCCTCTTTGGGATGTTTCCCTTTCAGCAGCACAAGACCCCTGCCAGCATTTCAGAGGGACATTAAACTCAATGGAGATGGCACAGCACAAACTTTCACATCCTTGGGAGCCTCTGCATGGTGGGGGCTGCTGCGGGGGAGGGGGGGGGATGTCACTTCTGCTGTTGGTATTTTTACCTAAAGAGAGGTGTTGGGTTCTAAGAACATTGCCCTCACCTTCTCCCTCCTGCCCTGCATTGGTGGCCTCTTGTGCCTACTCTCTGCCCTTCCCGGGACCACCTCCTTCCACTCGCACTGACCCACTTGAGCTGTCAGATTTACAGCCAGCAGGGAAAGAGGCTGGATGCACAGAGCAGACAGGATCCAGCCAGGGATGAGTGAGCAGAAACAGCCTCTTCAGGAGAGAGACACCTGCACCAGCACACATGGGAGAGGTGAGAAACCTGCCAGGGAGATGGCTGGGAGCAAAAGGTGCTAAGAAAGCATATGTTCACAGCATGAATGGATTAGAGGGGAGAAGTGGAAAGAAAATGAGGCAGGAAGGTAGCAAAGGAGAGAAGGGCATGACAGAGAGGAGGACAGGGCAGTGGGAGGGAAGCCCAACAGTTAGCCAAGGGAACAAACCCCACCACGGCACTGCTGCTGTGTTTCAGATTGCACAGCAAGGACTGTGCTGTGATGTGAGAGACAACTTGGTCCTAGCAAGGCGGGAATCTGCTACGAGGAGGGTGACAAGGGATGTGGGGGTAGGACAGAGAGCAGGGAAGTTGTTGGCTTGAAGGAGGGAAGGGAGAGACTTGGAGGATCTCGAGGGATGAAGGGATGGAGCTGTGCAGAGGGAACAGAATGGAGAAGGGATGGGATGGGATGGGATGCGATGGGATGCGATGGGATGGGATGGGTTGGAGGATGCTGAGCATTTGGAGACAACTTTGCATTTCAGGGTTTATTTGAAGTGAACAGACAGCTCCTGCAAGGTTCACCTCTCCTCTGGTGGAGCAGTCCCAGCTCTTGGCAGCACAAGCGGCTGCCATCCCTGGGTCCAGTGAAGGGACGGAAACCCCAAGCATGAGATCAGAAGGGCTGTTACAAACAAACCCATGTGGCAACATGAGAAAGCCATGCTGTGGCCAAGCTTACAGGCTTAGCCCTTGGAGAGAGGGGAATCACTGTCTGTGTCTTCCTCTCTTTTCCCTGGTTTTATTGTGTTTTGTTTAATTGAATCACACACACACATGCACACAAAGCCCCAACTCAGGGTGTAAAGTCTGTAAGGAAATGAGCAGCAAATTAGCGTTCCAGGAGGAGCGATACTGAGCAAATGCATGACATGGCACAAGCCACAGGCAGGAGGGAGTCAAGCAGCAGAAGGAGAGGGGGAAAGAGGAGAAACCTGCAAAGAGGAAAGAGGACTTGCAATGGGATTCACATTTCCAAGGGGAAATGGAACTCAAAAGAAGCATAACAAGGAAAGGAGGAAAACCCAAGAGGAGAGGGCGAGGGCAGTGCAGATGGTGCTGGTGTTACCTATAAGGACACTGTTCCCAAACTCTCACTGAACCCTATATGGAGCAGTTCAGAACATGGGAAGAGGAAGCTCCCACAGGTCATCTGAAAGAACACAGCTCAAAGTCCCATGGGTCCTTTGCTGCTCCAGGGCTCTCCTACTTGAACATGAGCAGAATACCCCTTTGGACACAGTACCCTGCTCCACCTTGGCCTCCATCATGATCTTCTTGGTCTCTCTTGGCATGGCAGTCATACCCTTCTCCCAGCCCTTGGCTCAGCTAGGACCCCCACTCCTCTTCCTCTTGTGATGTCTAGTGCACCTGCAACTCCATCCTCAGGAAAATACCAGAACCATGGACATGTGGGGTGAGATCACGATGTGCTGGGGGATGTGCTCCAGCACTCCCCAGGCTCCTCATCCCCAAGCAGCATCATTGCAGTGGCACCATCCAAAACCTGGATGACTGGTGCAGCCCCCCCAGTCTCCTCCACTGTGACCACGGTGCGGAGGGCAGGGTCACCATAGGGGAAGGAGCACCTCCAGAGCAGACGGTTGGCTGTGCAGAACATCGGCTCCCTGGCCTCTCCTCCCCCCTGCTCACAAGGTGCTGGGAGGTAGCACACCATTGATCAGCCACTCCACGAGATGAAACGCTCTTCAGCACTGGAGAAGTGCAAGGTTAAAGGATGTGAGCCTCCTGCCCAGGCTTGCTGTGTCAGGCCTCACATTGTGTTTATTCACACCCTGCTATGAAGCCACTCTGGAAACCAAGACATTTATTCAAAGGAGCAGTAGCATTGCACACATATCTGCCTGTGTGAAGGAGAACTTCAAAGGGGCTGACAGTCACAGAGCCCAGCCGTAACCTTTGGCTAATTAGCTGTCTTGATTTCCTTGCAGTTTATTTTTACACTTCTCAGGCTCTGAAATGCATTTACTGTAATGTCAGCAAGGTCATGGTAAATACAAAGCTTCCTAGCAATAACTATATCCACCCCACTGGGCTTTGGGACTACAGCTTGGCTTGGGACAGGCAAGCTGACAATGCTTTTCTGATGTTTTTGTGTTGCACAGGACTTACCGAGACCATGGTGGTGGTAATGATAAAGGCTTATGAGGCAAAGGAGGTATCCACATGGAGCATAATGAGCATGGAGCAGAGGGCGTGTGTAAAAGTGCTTTCCTGGGGTCAAAGCATAGATAAGCAGGAAAGGGGGAGGGATGTGGAAGCCTGCAGGATGCAGAGCCATTAGCCAGCTCAGGAAGGAGAGGTAAGGTGGGGGAAAGCAGGCAGCTACGAAGATGGGAGTAATACAGAATCTGCAGAGAGGAGCCGGTGGGATCCCATCCTAAGCATTAGTGAAATCATCACCTGGAGCTGCTGACCAGAAAGCCTTCCTGCTCCTGGGCAGAGGAGAGGGGAGATGGAAAGATGCTGTTGTTCAATCTCAGTCAAGAAGGGATTTGAAACCCCCAAGCCCTGCTGGGAAGATGGAAGATGATTGTGTTTATCAAAGCAGGTCACTCTGCTCTGATCCCACCTGTGCTTGGAACAAGACTGTGCTTCATGCATCACTGCACGGTACCACAGCCGCCTTGGTGGAGAGTAGGGACTCTCCTAGCTCTAACCCTAGCAAAGCCCACCCCTCAACTGCTAGAGGAGCTCACAGCCCTGGTGATACCCTGTGCATCCCAGCAGCTTCCTGCACTTCACACACTGGAGCAGGTCTGCATGTCAGCACTGACAGCTTCCATTTGGCCAAGCTGAGGTGACCACAGCCTGAGCTATTCCTGCTTCTCTCCATAGGTGCACGCAGCCGTACACTGCCGGCAGCTTGTAGAGCATCTGCCTCCCACCGCCTCCTGTGGGCTCCAGACCTGGCACCGGGCAGGAGTGTGAGACCAGGCTGAGCTGCACTGTCACGAAACACAGAGGGTAAGAAATCAGCTTCATTATCTCTGCACTGTGATCTCCAGCACAAGTCACTCAATATGTGGCTCCCCCTGGATTGTGCGGAGAGATCAGTGGAAGGAAAACGGAGAACAGAACGTTGCATTAATGAGCAGAAATGAAGCAACTCTCCTCTGCCTCCTATCAGTGCAGTGGTGGTGAGGAGACCTCTGAGTACCCACAGATGGGTGGCAGGCACCCAGCACTTCAAACAGCCTTCCCCCTTGGCTGCTGTTCTGCCTGCCTGGCTGGGTGTCAGTCTTCAGGACTGCCCTGTGTACCAGTCAGGAGAACACGGTGCCAATTAAAATCCAGGCTGTAGCATCCTTTGAATTGCAGAGAAACAAAGCCCAAGAATTCAACCTTTGTCTCTTTGTTTGGGGTTTTACCTCCAAATAACGTCAGGAGTTGAGGAGACAACAACACTGAGTGCAATTGCTGTTGAAAGCTGCTGGCTGTTTCAGTGTGCTGCGGAGGCTGTGCTGGTGTCAGCTTAGCTCCAGATCTTTAATTTTAATGGTCAAATCATTATAAGCTCTCTCAGGGAAGTTAATAGGAAGTTTACCTTGCCTCAGCTAAGTAAAACCAATAAGAAATTCCCTATGCCCATAGTGACACACTGTCCCACCTCCAATCCCAAGCATCCCTTCCTATGAGTCAAACTCATGTTATATTTTCATTTTTAAACACACTCTTACAATTAAAGCTTCTGCTGCCTGATCGGAACCAAACTGTCTCAGATGACTGCCAATAAGACAAAGGGCTTGATTTCAGGGCTGACATCAGCCAGCACTCAAATCTGAGTCTCCGTGCTTCTTCTGCTGAGGTTCAGGTATTTCGGGGCTGAGCTCTCTGCTGGGATGATGCACCTGCATCTTTGCAGCACAAGGCACAGCACAGCTCTGTTTACCCCCTTGGTGTGCAGCTGGTTGGGCCCTGACTGCACCAGCAAATCTCTTTGGCTAGCACCCAGGCACCTTAAAAGCCCTATTCAGCTTTGTACCAACAACCTGCACCTGGGTGGGTTTAAAGGATTAATACCATGAGCACAGCTTCAAAGCATCTTACTGACCATAAGGCTTGTGAGAAGAGCAAGGCACTTTGGTACCTATAGTCTTACAACTGCACACAGAAATGATGGCGAGCAATAACAGTGAAGGCTTCCACGACAGAGAAGGAGTTATTATGCTGCTCTAAGCAGGCAAGGAGGGACGTGCAGTATCAAGTCCTCACCACTATCAAACCTTTTACTGTCCATTCCTATAATCCTCAGACAGATGTGGAGGATGTCTGTGTATTCTGAGCCTTCTGGCATGGTCAGAGCCATGGTCAGGCATGAAGCAGGGATCTTTTAAAGGAGTTGGTACCACTCAGGAAGGGAAGGGCCTGAGCTCGCAGGTCATGCATATAGAGGTTCATATACATTATTTATAACCTCCACATGACAGCTGCTGGGTGCATCTACAGACTCTCCACTGATGCCTGCCTCTGAGTCACGGCTGCATAAAGCTCCTCGATAGACCTGGAGGATGAGAGATGTGGTGAAATCCCAAACATGAGTATTGCATCAAAGGGACAGTGATTATCAGAGTGCAGACAAACAATGACTTCCTCAATTTCAGGGGCTGGAGGGCGAGCACAAGCTCCAGACCTGGGGACACACTGTGTCTATGCTGGTGGCTCCAGGGCCAGCCCCAGATGCTCCATTGGGGTGCACTGAGGGTGTGTTTCCATGCGGCTGGCACAGGAGGCAGGGAGCTCAGCGAGAGGCTGCTGGGTGGACTTGAGTGGGATTGCTCCTGCATGGAGAGCTCTGACAGTCCTCCACACATGCGTAGATCACTCTTTGTTTGGCTGACACTCAGGAGAAAGCCTCTTGCAAGACTTATTAGAGGATATTGCACACAGTTTGTGGGAGATTGCCACATGTATCCTCCCGGATAAGCTGCAGTGAGGCAGAACCTATGGTGCTGTGCAGTGCAAAATGAAGAGGGGTGGCTGGGACAGTACCAGCAACATGTCCTTCACTGCATACCCCCTCTTCTGATGGTTTTCCTTCTCTCATTACCGTCTTCCTTATTTTCCCCAGGACTTTTGCCTGCCTCAAAACTGCTGCTGTGTCAGCTGCCCAAGATGCAGGAAGGATATGTAAGCATCCTGACAGACATAATAACCACTTCCAGCAGCAGGTATCTGCCACTGCAAACGGCATCCACATTTACAGCCACTATTTCAATCAGCCCCTGAGGCTGGACGGGAGGTTTTCCACCCATATGATGCTCAGGGGGATAGCCTCTGCCCTGACAAATCTGTGCTCATATACCACCCTGCCCAGCACCACCAGGCTCTGAGGCCTGGAAACCAGCACAGGGTATAGACTGTCCCATCCTATCCCACAGGGAATAGGAACAGGAGCAAGACATCAGGAGGATCATTACTTTCATAGTGGGTTTGCTAGCAGGGAAATCTGCTCCTTTCAGCTCCACCTCTCTGCAGAGTCAGTGGCTCCTACTACCATGCATTACATTTTATTCTATAAGTACAAAGCCATTTCCACTGAGGGTAGGGACACTGAAGCACAGAGAAAGAGGAGAATAATATCTTATCTTTCTTTAATCCCCACCATCCCAAAGGATCCTCGTGTCATTTGCTTTACTTTCTATATGTATGCACAGCTAATTAGCATTTCCACAGAACTGCAGGTATTCTCAGACTTAGTAGAGGGAATATCTTGTAATAGGAGGGTAAGCAAATTGTTTCTGCTGTTTCTATTACAGCCAGCTTTGATTATCCAGGGTAATGGGATAACAGGGACAAAGCAAAAAACATGGATAACATGAAACCTATGCAAATTAAGCTAGAAAAAAGTGATGCTGAGAGTAATGGAGAAAAGAAAGGTCAGTGATACTGATTAAGGAGCATGGAGAACCCTGTGGTAGCACTACCCTCAGCTCATAAACCCATACACAATGGTACCTGGGCACAGCAGGTTTGAAGCAGATCTATAGGGTCTGTCACTATGCAGTGGAAGCAGAGACAAACCCTGCAAAGCAAAGCCAAGCTGCAGCAGAGGGAGGCAAATTGCATTAAAGCCGAGCATTTCCAAGCCTCCATGTGAGGGATTTGTCATTAAAATGAATAAGATTTGGGCACTCAACCTACCTCCTCCCTACATGAACAGGAAGAAGCTCAATTTAAAGGTCAGTGTCTTAATGACTTTCGCTGTGTATATACCAGGGTAATTCCTCTTCAAACAGAAATCCAGCACCTCCTCAGTGAGCCACAGCCAGCGTTTGAAGGAGCATGACAGGTATAGCTTCTCTGTTACAATAAGAGGGGAAAGGCTAAGAGAAGAGCTGACTTCAATGGCATCTCCTTGCAGCATGTCCCAGGCTGAGGGAAGGAGACAGCTCTTTTGCTCCTCTGAGGTCTCCTGTCTCAGCAAAGACCCGATTCACCGTGCTCCGGCAAAGGGGATTCTCAAATCCTGGGCACCACTATCTTGGAGGAAGCTCTGAAAAATCACTGGTAGTGGGTGGATAGAAAGGGCAGCAGAGATGAGACAGAAAGAAGAGAGGGAGGAATCTTAGAGGAAGATGAACCTTCTTAATGGGTTTATTGATTTAACCCAAAGAGAGAACAGTAGGGGGAAATTTATGCCATTTAAATGCAAACCAGCAATAAAAATAATCATTAGAGTCATAATCTCAATCTGTTAGCATTTTAGGTAGAAATAAGCTTAATGGGAAATATTTTCCATGTAAACTATTTGCATTTACTAAGTACGAACTGAGCCTCTTAAATATAACTCAATCATTATCACGCACTTTTTTTCTAAGGGGTTGTTTTCAGTCCTCAGTTCTTTGAAGTGCCTGATGATTCCACAGGCTGTGTTGAGCCTGACTTGGAAAAGCTGCTGACCCACCCGTGCTGTGATCCAGGGTCCATATTCCTGTGGATATTCCCATTTCCATACTGGAAATACATGTGGATCTTGACAGCAGTTAGAAATGATCGCTCTTCACACAAATTATGCTGCGATTCTGTGACCAGCCAAAGAGGCTGCATCATTCACTTAGATCTTGGGACTTTTAATTGAGGAAAAGTAACTTCAGAAGATGTTTCCAAGCCCTTCATCTTGTAGAAGCGAGAACCATCTCACAATCTGCCTTAGCTTTCCCTCTTGTAAAAGAGGAGAAAACATGGGGTTTTCCCTTTGCAGAGGAGCTGCAAGGCTGATGCCAAGCCCGCATCCCTGGTGCAGGAGAGCAAATTGGATGCGTCCTCCTGCATCTCGGAAGGAGCTTTTCTGGCCTTGTCCCCAAGAACAGCCGCTGTTGGGACACGGTGCTGCCCACGTGCAGATGCTCAAGGGAGGTCACTGTCCGTGTGACTCCCACACCACACACATCTCATGTCGCAAAGAAAGCAATAAATACCGGCTTCTGCCTGGCGACACCTTTTAATCTTCTTGCTAGATTTCCACACACTAGTCCGGAGTCTCAGCTGGGCCAAACATGATCTTATTTAGCTTTCCATTCCCAGGGCTCTGCTAAACCAAGGCTGCTATTTCACGCCACACAACAGTAGGGCCTGGGGCTGCTCCCATTCATGGCACTTGGGAGGGTTTCCACCATCCTGCAGCAGCCCATACACTGCCCAAGGGATGAAAACTCCCCATGGCCATGGCCAAACAGACCAGCATCCTCAGTGCTGAGAAGCTCACAAGCCCCTTGCAGACCTGCTGGTGCCAGGATGCTTTCAGATAGCAGATGCCAGAGCAGTGGCTCCCCAGAGCCAGGCATCTGCCATTGGCAGAAGCCACCACAGCTTCTCAAGCAGAACTGGCCCCATGTCTTCAGCTTGAAGAGCAGATCCAGCTCCCAATTCAGTGCTCATGGCCAGGTCTCCAAACACACACCGGACCTCATGCTGCGCAGGTAATTTAGGCTCACAAGGAGGTTATTAAAATCCATTCAAAGCTAATGTCAGCCATTCCAGTGTTAATGTCAGCGGCTGAGAGGCACAGCAGGAGAGGAGGGAGAAGGACTTTGATTTCCCCACTTTAATTTCCAAGCGGGACAGGCTTGGCAGGCAGCAGTGGGAGACAAGGAGCAGCAGCAGGTGAGAGCATGTGGTACCACATCTCATGCTGCAGACAGGTGGGATTCACAGCTTAATCCTATCAGCCAAACATTTCATTCCATGTTTTACTTGACAGCATCTGTGCCTTGCCGGCCATTTCAGAGGGAGGTTAGCTGCCAGAATCCCAGCAGGTGAGTCTGAGCGCTCAGCTCCAGCATGGCAGCTGGACAGGGGCTGATGGTGATGCTCTGCATCAGCTCCATCAGGTCTAGCAGGTGGGATCAGGCATCACACCCAAGCACATTTCCCACTGGGTGCATTTGAGGGTTCAAACGCCTTCCCCCACATTCAGCCCTTGAGTCTGCACCGACACAGCCCCTCAAATCCACTGGGGGTGAAACCAGGGCTGGAATTTGCTTACATTGGTCAGGTGAGTCTAAACCAGCCCCTGGATTTTGGAAAAGCCAGGTAATTTCAGGATGTGGTTACCATCATGCTGACCAGGATAACAGTAATCAGCGCTTCGGGCCATAAGCCGATTCCTTGTGAGTCTCAGGAAGGAATTAGCCCTATCTCCTCCCCTCTGTGCCGCCCAGCAGCATTTGCACACATGGGCACACACCTGGCAGCAGGCTGAGCCATGGGGACACACATGTCCCAACAGAGACAGGGTGACAAGGACCCAGTGCAGGCAGTGCAGAAGACCCATGGACAGAAGAAGGGGCATGGAGAACAGAGTAAATCTGCTCTGACCATGGACTGCAGGGCAGGTATTGCTGTGCCTCCTTGCAGAGGCTGGGACCCCAAGGAGTCCTTCCCATGAGATCCCTGTCCTGTTCCTCCCCCCTGTTTCAGCATCTATTTGCAGCAGGGATTCCTCCACTTTGGCTGAGAAATGCATTGCAGTCTCTTAACGGCACATCCTGGCTGGAAGCTTTTACTTGTACGCAAATACTATGTGTATAAGAATAGCCTTGTTTCGTACTGTGGAAGTGCATCAGATGCAGCTAAACATACTGAAGACAGCTTAAATGATCCAAATTTAACATTTGGTTATGTAGTTTGAATATTTCATCGGGGTTTTAGGTAAGAAGTCACCATAAAGGTAGTCTGACCTCCTGGAAAGTGAATTTTACCCAGGGATTTAGAGGAAGTCTGACCATTAGGCTCCCTCCTTCTGACAGACAAGAATCAGCCTGGCTCATAAACAAGAAAGCAAAATCAACAGTATTAGAGAAAACCAAAATTCTAGTAGTTGCCAGTGGCCGCCAAATAGGTCAGTCTCATGGTTTAGGATGACAGGAGCACCAAGCAGATGTGTGGCACCAATAGATCAAGGTCCCATCCCATGTCCTTTGCCCTCCTGCTGGGGAAGGGGGGCCAGGTAGGTGCGAAGGAGCCACATCTCCCTGCGCCCAGCATCCCGTGCCACTTGGCAGGTCACCAAGCATCTGAGAGTGGGCAATGATTTCTTTTGCCAGATTTCTAATTTATCTAATGAGCAAGAAAATAAATCAAGCTGACAGTCACCCAGGTGGTTTGGAGCCTCAGCTCCTCACAGTCCCGTTGTTCTTCCAGCCCATTTTATAACAGGGTTATAACCCGAGGACATGGCAATAACTCCTGCTATAATCTTTTTTTTACTAACGTCACTTAGCAGATGGAGTCATTTAGAGGTGCTCACGTTTAAATGAGTGTCTTGCCCTGAAAGGGACAGAGCTGGGGCTGCTGGCAAGTTTTTTTGAGATCATTAGCCTAGAAAATGCTTAGCAGGGGAAGCAGTTGGCAGGCAGATTTCATGGACATGGCACCATTGTCCTCTGCCAGCAAAATTACAAGGCTGAAATCCTGAAGCTGGATGGGGCCAAACTGTTCACAGCAAACAATTTAATTGATGAATGAAGTGAATTGCCCAGGAGATGATTTTCAGTTATCTGCTCATTGCATGAAGCTGCCTGGAAAAGGGCCTGCGCAGTCGGGTGTCTCCGGCTACCTGCCCCCATCAGGGACCGGCTGGCCAAGGCTCCCCATCATGTGGATCTTCACCATAGTCTGAGAACCTGCTCCCCAAATGATCAATCCAGCGCTGCGAGCCTCCAGGCTTCCCAATCAAAGATGTTACGCTTCCCTACAAGTGTTACTGGCTAGACCACTGATGGGACCATGCAGAAAATCTCAGCATTAGCTGTTTGAAAGGGAGCCTACACAGTATAAAGAAGAATGGCACAAAACTAAACAACAACAACATACTTTTCATCTTCTGCAAGAAGTGAAAGTGGCAATCTCGGATGGCTCTCCTCTATAGCTCCCTGACCCCCTGCATAGGCTGCCTTCATAAGCTCCTTTCATTTAGTCTAATAAAGTAAATTATCTCTTCAGCTCTTCCAAGAAAAATAGCCATGAAAATGTACAGTGAGATGAATGCTTGCAACCCTTGAAAACACCTCTTGCTTGTGAAAAGGCTTCTGAGAAATGAATAGAAGGGATAATAATTACCAAAGAAGGGTGAAATATTGCTCATGCTGGCTAGGCAGCATTTGACCCAGAGGTTGGGGAGAAGAGGGAGGAATGATCCAGGGAGCTGAGACATTAATGGCAATCATTGTTCTGTGGGGAGCAATATCTCACAGGTCCACAGAGACCAATCCCAAATTATTCAGCCTAATAGCTCTCAAAACAAACTCTTATTCTGCTCCTTTGTGGCAGGCATGAAGCTTTCTCTGCAAGTCCAATTTTACATCTTTGGTAACTCAGTGCTGGATGGTATAACACTCAATTGTGAAACCCTGCAGGAGCCTTTGATGCAAGCATCTTCGAGACGCAGAGCTTATCAGCTCAAATAACACAACTGTCTTTTATCCTTCATGTCCGAAGCCTACTGTTTTGGCACTTATATTTGTAATTCATTGCTTGGCTCTGGGTCTGGATCCAGCAGGACAGACAACTCTGTCTATCTGTCTACGTTGCTGAGATATTTTTGTTTGCCCAGAGGGACCTGAGCACCTAAACTCTGCTTATCTTCAATGATGCTTAGATTCCTAATTGGTTAAAAGTCACTTTGGAAAGGGCGGCCTAAGAGCTGTAGACTTGTAGATGCTTTCAAAATATCTACCCCCAGGCCAGGCTCTCCATCTTTCCCTCCCTCCCATCAGGACTGTATCCTCTCAGTCCCATCTGGCCTTCAGAGACGTATGTGCACCTCCAGCACCACTGTTCCTCCCTTCCAAACCAGTTCCAACCAGTGGACTGTGCACCTCTGACCAGCACTACGTTTTCTTCAAGAAAGGACAAATGAGGTGGAAGAAGAAAAGGTGAAAACATGATAATAGCTGTGAGAAAAGGCTGCTGCTACAAACTTGACAATGCTGGAAATGGAGGCTTGGAGGAAAGTTTTACTCCAAAAATTACTCTTTTCATTCTCAACAGCACACTGAAGGGAAGCTGAAGCACACTTTTTAACACCTTTTGTACTCAAATTCCAAATTCACCTGTCTACTGAAGCAATAACAGAAATAATCTTTTTTTATTCAGCTGCACATTTTGCTTCAGAAATTTGTTTCCATTAAACTATCCCCTTTTGTCCTCTTAGAAAGCATATTTTAAATAATAACAGGGAGAAAAAAAATTATATGCTACCCAAAAAATCTCAGCCATGTCAACTGTGCACCTTTATATAAAAGTTATCTTTTTCTCCTGACAGATGGATGAAAACCCTTTTCATAATGTCAATGTGAAGATGAGAAAGAGAGGGGAAATTTCAGCGTGTCCAGTACAGCTAACCATTTCAACAGGAGACCCAGGGCAAGCTCTCCCGTTACAAAACTAAGTTACAACATGAACCTGATGTTTATCTTTCTGCTTTGTAAAACGCAATTTTGTAGAAGTTGAGATGGAGGCACACACTGTATTTCTAATCTGGGGAGAAAAAAAAAAACCACTTTTTCCACATTCCTTAATTCTTAACAGGAGATATTCCTTAAATTCTAGCAGAAGAATGTGAATTCAACCTTAAACAATTAAAATTCAAAATTTCAAGCATGATAACTTTCACTGCTACCACACTTTTAGGAGTGCAACTGCCACAGCTCAGCCATTCAGGGCCTCCCCAGGAAGGCCCATGCTTGGCCAAGAGAGAAGAGGCTCTCCAGAAACAACCGCAAGAACAGAGATGTGAGAAACGCAAGCCCAGATCACTGCACCAGCCTCTTTCCTCTTGGAAATGAATGCCATGAGTCTCCCTTCCATGATCCAGTCCTCCATGCACTTAATCCCCTTTGGATCTCTCCCATGGTCAACAGTCTCACACCAGCCACTTTTCTCACTCCAGAGATGCAATTGATAAGGTCACCCCTTACCTTTGCTCCCGAGTGTCACTGCTGATTCCTGCTACAGTCATGAACGTCTCCTAGTTGTTGTCTGCAGGGGCTGGGAGGCACACTGGACACAGCATTTGGGATCCCACAGGATGGTCACCAAGTCTGGTGTTCAAACTGCAAGGAAAAAATCAGAAAACATAAGAGAGAGTTTCACCAAGGGGTATAAAGGATTGACTGATGGCTTGATTAACACGAAGCCATCCTAGGGACAGCACAGCTACTCAAGTCGTGACTTGAGTCATGACTCAAGTCAATCAGACACAGAGACACAGGAACCAGATGTGAAGGAAGAGAACCAAGGGGAGGTCCAAATGAGACCAGCTGTTCAACACAGTATCTAAAAGGGAAAAGAAATCCACGTGCCAGCAAAGGAAGGACTGTAAGAAATAGTGTAAGGGGACCTGAAGTAAGAAGAATGAGACAGATGCCAGACAGGGACTGAGAGAGACGCAAGGAAGATGGGCCTGCACAGGGCAGGTGGTGCAAGAGAGGCATCAACACAGAGCTTCTAGAGGGGTGAGGAGCCACCGCCACCACCAGCACCAGCTGCCTGGCACAGACAGATTATAATAAGCTGCTTAATCATCCTCACACCTGGGGATTGGTCTCGTAAATGTGCTTTTAAATCTTAAGTGTGATTTTATTGTCCTCATTGGTCACTTCCAGCTCCCTCTGATTTTCTTTTGCTTTTGGATGCTTGGCTGGCCAGGGTTCTCTACGCTTTACCACTGCTGTCAAGATCCTGTTCACTGTGATGCGAGACAACCAGTACAGCAAGAAGAAGCAAGACTGATCGTACCAGGAATCTTTGGGCTATTCAATGTCTTGTTTTATTATGATCAACATAATAACAATAATAACACTATTAGTGACAACCATTTTATTATTCCTCCCTTTAGTAATATTCAGACATGACCTAAGAGGTATTTCAGAAAGACAGAAGAAATCCAGCGTAAGATCTAGGAGAACAGGGCAGTTAATTAAACGTCAGAGTGATGGACAGAGCTGGGACAAGCCTGGAAGAATATCAGACAGCTGGACAACCTCTGACAAGTTCAGGGAGATGGATGGATTTGGGACACGTCCCAGACCTCTCCTCCAGTGGAGGCAAAACCTTCCTACCTACACATCCCTTTAAACACAAGATTGTTCCCTGCCCTGTTGCTGTTTCATTGACTTATGCAGTTGAGATTTTCAATAGAAGGCTCCTTCCAAGCTGTGTCACTGATCACAGCCTGATCTGGTGACACTTTATTACCTCCAAATTGTGCAAAGAAAATAAAGAGCCCCATTGAAAATGACAGCGTCTTGAATGTGTTTTTTAACTAGCGCATGTGTGAACTCACAGCAGGTAGGGCTCTTTTCACAGAAGATTTCTTCTCTCTTTTCCAAATTAGACATTCACAAGAGAGGCAGGTGGAGGACAGTGGACAGGGAGAAAGAATGGTGTTGCAAAACACCAAGGATAAATATTACAGGACAAAAGCGAGCCTGTGACAGATACCAGGCAATCTGTAAGTCATCAGGAGAGTGGAGAGTGTAATAGACCAATCAATCAGGTAGACAAGGGTGAGAAGTGTCACAGGGAGGCAATAGGTAGTTGGAGGTCAGTTATGAAATATAATCTCTATATTGGAAAAAGGACAGTAGAGCAAGAACAATGGCAGGTATTTGAATGCAGGTAGGTGACTGTTTGGTTGGTGATTTCCAGGGGTGTATGTTGGATGGGAACATTATGGGGGTTTGAAAAAATGAGCTGGTATTTTAGAGATGGGCACATCCTCTGTAATGTGAAAGGGTGAATTAGTGAGCCTTTAAAGTGCAGTTCAACTTCAGAAAATGCTGCTGGAAGACAGACGGTGGGGCTCCCTGTTGTTTGTTCCTCTGGGTTTCCAGATACATTTTGCCAGGTTACAAGCAAAAAAAGTGATGTTCTTCCTAAGTGCATGTCCTGCAAATACCACCTGGGATCTAAGAGCCAAACCAGATCCTTTCTCAACAGCGATCACTGCATGCATAATCTCTAGTTAGTTAAGATGCAGGAGAGTTGCAGGCTGCAATGCATGAGAAGATGGGGACTCCATAGGTAAATTTAACTATTCCTTCTACAGACAGATTGGGAGTCAATAAGGCACAACTCACTCTCCATTAGCTATCCAGCTGCATAGTGACAAGAAGTCAGGCAGCATCATCTATTTCCCTTGCTAAGCTAAGCAGGTATAGAAGCATTACACCCAAACAAAACCTTGACTTAACATGAAGTCATTGATACCGTCACTTTTCTGGCCTTAACTACATATTACAAAGGCTTCACACAGTCCTTCTGACAACAGCTAGATCCAAGCAATTAGAGCTGAATGAACAATTCATAATGAATAATCGCTTTGGCAAACTTCACCTCATCTTATGCTTGCAAAGTGTTCACACGCAAAGTTCTCACATTTGTTTGTTCATGGGAATAACTTGCCATTTTTTCCCCCCTAAGCAAAAAAGGACTATAACAGTTCATTGAAAACAATCTCTATTCAAAACATAGTGGCGCTGATGGATTATAGCAGCCACATGGTGCTGTTCCAGCTACTCCATTGGGTGAGGGACTGGAGCAGCTCCAAGAACAGCAAAGGACTGTTACCTCTCCCATTTGAAATTCCCTTTTGCCAAACCTATCAGTGATAGAGTGCTTTCACTGGATATGGATAAGGTGGGAACAGAGCCAGCTGTGGTCCCCTTCAGAGGACCACAGGTACCTTCAGAGGCCACTGGAAAAGTGGACATCAAGGATACACTGGGGAAGCTGAAGAGCTTAACATGAAGACCCTGACTCCTTTAAACCGTGTGCTTAACTCTTCATGCCCAGCACTGGCCAGGGTGGGCCAGATCCTGCAGAGAAAAGGGCACTGGTTTGCAGCCCAGGAGGTGGCAGGCTGCTTGCGTGAGGCTGAACTAAGGGCCAGCAGCCGACCTGCTTGGTTGTTAATGAAGCCGAGAACAATGTGTGCTCTAACAGGGCTCTAACAGACTGAGACACGCAGGGAGATAAGAGAGCGTGGGGCAATAAATCAGGCTTTCAAAGCAGTGCATATTAGGAGATCAATGGGACAGATATTAGACCAAAGGAGCAAGCACCGGAGAGACAGGAGCAATTTAGTTCCTCAGCCTTCCCGCCCGTTGCTAAGGGCTTTTTTTTTCTGTTTAATAACTTCCTCATTGTTTTTAAATGAGCAGCAAAGCCGGTGGGTTCCACGTGGCATTAGCAATGTGTTTGTGAGAAGGAAAGCAACTGCCTCCTAGCAGGATTTGATAAAAGCTTCTCCAAGCTCTGAGTGATTTACAGCTTGGGAAAACAAACACAGACTGGTACAAATGCAAGGAAAGGCAGAGATGGCACCAACATCCAGGTACACTCAATTACCAATTCATCAGCCCAAGTGAATTTGAAGGGCTTTTCAAACTCTACACAGCTCGAAATTAAAGGAAGTCTTAAGACAGATAGCTTTCTGCAATAGATGCAGAAGAAGACTAATTTGCTGATCTTTTGTGGGCAAAGGGCCATGGGCAAGGAGGGCAAGCAGCAGATCCCACCCTTCATATAAGAACAGGGAAGGGTCCAAACATCAGGATGCCTTTCACACACTGCTGCAAAGCTGCTGGCACACACCTCTCACTCGCTCCTTGCCGTGTCATGCCCTGGTTCCCAAATGGCCTTTTTCCCTGTCTCTACTAGAAGCTCTGTTTTCGCCTGCCCTGGAGGTACTTATGGCAAGGCTGTGAAAATAACTGATTTTTTGGATCATTGGCTGAGCTAAAAAAAAAGGAGGGAAAAAAAATCACTGCACAGTGACCCCAAACTGGAATTGCCCAGGCTCTCCATGGGAAAATATATATGGGAAAAAAATACATAACTATGGTCAACCAATTGTTTAATTCAATTTGAAACTAACTCATGGGGAATATCATTTTTCCCTCCATCCCCTGCCTAGAAACCCATTTTTTTCGCAAGAAGACATGAGTTACAGCTTCCCAGCTCCACGCTCCAGCAGCACTGACACCGATGTGGTGTTTGAGGTCATTCCCTGTTACATGAAGCTCCTCATCTTTCGGGGACAGCACCCATCCGTGCTATTGTGATATAAACTCGGAGGCAGCTGGGGGTAGCAGCAGCATGGCAGGAACAGAGGGAGTCTGGCTGCCGAGAGACTGCGGGGAACACTTTGTTAATTGTTCATGCAGAAACTGTTTTCATTTCAGTGTCTAATTGATATCTTGGGGAAACAGCATCCTTGGAAAAGGCAGCGCATCCTCTGCAGACTCCACCTCTCTGTGCTCAGGCGAGGCACCCAATGCTGCCTGATGGAGTGACTTGCTGTCCCCATAGCTGCTGTGCTGTCCCTGTCCTCCTGCCCCACATCCTCATCCCATGGGTTCGGAGCCCCGGGGTGGGTTCTGAGCTCAGCCACCTCTCAAACCTTTGGCAGACAGGAGACTTTGGGGAGGTTTGCACCAAAATGCCCATTTACCAGTAAGGAGAACTGTGTCGGTCTCCACTCAGGGGTAGGGACTGCCCACATTCCTATAGGAGCTGCCAGCACCAGCCCTTCTCCTGCCAAAAATGAGCACAGAGCCCTTAATTTCCCACTGGATATCAGCCCTCCTCTTTCCTTCAGCTTCCTCCAACGACAGCAGCCATCGCTCATACATGCAGATCCAAGGCTGGTTCTGAACTATTTAAAAGCACAGCAGGTATTTTAATTATTCACGTCAAGCTCGCCTTGCTTGCTAATGACTCTCTGAAGCTGTCATAGCCAGCACAGAATGGATGAGAGCCCTGCCAGGCAGCTCCCTGTGGCCTAGCCACAGGGCAAAGCTTAGGTCTGCAAAACAGGCATCATTAGGTTTTGTCACTGAGGGCAGAGGTGGCACAGGGACACCTGGGTGAGGAGCACCCTGGTCTCATACATACTCATTTGCCCACTCAGCCTATCACCCAACAGCCTACCCATCCCATCTTGTAGCCACTGCTTTATAGCACCTCTCTTGCTCCCAGCCTGGAGTATCTGCCAAATGTTTTGCTATTGCTGGGAGCTGCTGTCCCCCATGCTGATAGATTACTTCTCGTTATATTTTAAGGGCACTGGAATTACCAAGATGTAAAGAAATAGAGGGGTTCATATACAGCACAGCTGGACAGCTTCAGATGAAGACAATAGCAGGGATGGCATGTTTCCTCACCACCTTGGGCTGCTCCCAGGGTGATATGAAAAGAGCTGCTTTGGAAATCAAGCCCTTGCCACCCTGCAGCAATGTCTCTACTTGCTGCAATAGCATCTGCTCTTCCGACCCACATCCTTCCCTGGGGCCTGGCACTGGGTGCAAGGAAAGCCAGCTCATCTTCTGGAAGGGGAAATAGGTGCAGAAAGAAGGATGGTGTCCCACATTCACAGCTGGATGAAAGACAGCTTGAGTTAAAGGTAGCCAGACTTGTAGCAGGATATTCCTGGGTGTGGAGCAGAGATGGGAATCCCACCTGCAGAAGGACTGGGGCTGCTTCATTTTGACCCCAGTGAGCTTCAATTAAATATGAGTTTTCTTTTCTGGACCCAGGGATTCCTACCTGAGGTTGTTCCTTTCCCTTGGAGATTGCTCTTGGCTATTTCTCTTATTTCTGATAATTACTTCTTTTGTGCCTTTGCTCACCATTGCCTCACTGTAAATTTGGAGAATTTCCAGGAATATTCAGGATCTGCTTTCCCCTGCCTCTATGCAAGCAAGAGCCTCATCATGGGTAACCCTGAGCTTCAAGGCTCAATAATGCTTTGCGAGGCTTTGCCTGCGAGCAGAGAGTGCCTCACAAAAGCACATACCCTGGCTACAAAGCTGGGATCTCCGGGGCCATCAGATCCTGCCCTTCTCTTTATAATCTGTGTGGTTTTTAATGTTAATTTCCACCACATGCCCAATTCGGAGCTCTAATAGTGAACAACTGCTTTCTTCCTTTCCTTTCCTTCTGATTTCATATTCATGAGTCAGGGTTTCCTGGCACTAAACATAAATGCTAAACGGAAATCGCTGCACAGTGACATGTCTGTGTAGCTTCACTGTCCGTTTATTTGCCTTTTCAAAGAGCTGCTGTGTTAAGCAAACATCTCTGCCTGGATCCTATCTGGAGGAGTTTGTCTGGTACGGCATGGTGCCTGCCGGGGCGGGGGAAGCGACTCTGTGTGATGATGTCTCATAGCTCTGTTTTAGCTTCAGGGTATTTCTTGTACAATAGTTTGAGCTCGGTGAATACCTCAACCTTTTCTTGAGTATTTGCTTGAGTCTTGGCAGGCTGCATTCAGAGCTGACACAGTGAGGGCTGAACCTGGGAACTCCTAGAGAGAAACACATCCATTGCTTCGGCTCGGACTCTACTGAGGGCTGCTGCAGGCAGCAGTGAGCAGATGTCTTGGCAGGGGAGCCAAAGAGACACCTGTAACATCACTGGGCAAATTACGTTTTCTGGCAACTGGAAAATTCACATACGCACACAAAAAAACCCAACATTTCAACGTTCATCCAAACTTACTGCCAAAAGTAAGGGACAAAAGGCACCTTGAGAAAGGGAATGTTTTCTGTCAACCAGAATGGCCAAATGTTTTAGTATTTTCCTTGAAGACTATCTTCCGTGTTGAATGGCAAGGGCAAAAAAGAATCTAAAAGGAAAAATCAAAGTCATTATTTGTGTATTTCAAGGCATTGTTCTCTGCAGAGCCCCCAAAGGTGAGGAGTCTCTCCTCCTTTTAGCTTGCCTGGGATGAAAGCTTTAAACATACAAGCCATCACCCTAAAGTCCCCCTCCAACAGTCCACCCTGGCCTCAGAGCAATGCATCTGCCAACCTCTACTGGCGAACAAAGTTGTCCCATTGGTGACATCATCATCCTCACCTATCTACTCTGCAGTCAAACACGAAAAGGTATCGCCACCCTGGGAGCAAGGACAACCACCTGGAGCCAAAGCTGTGCTGTGCTTGTGCTGCTCACTGCCTGGTCTTTTCATGGAAACATCAGCTGAAGGCGGCTTTGCCCTAAGACATGAGCTGGAAAAGGGAGCAGCTGATGTTCAAATGCCCTGGGCTACTCTACCAGTTTTGCTCTTGCAAGGGTCATCTCCATGAGGCAAGGCGGGCAGTGAGGAACTGCAATGGTGCATATGACAGCTCTTTGCTTGTCCAATGTGAGAGGCTTTACTTCCTCTCAGCTGCCTCTACTGCAGCCTCCTTCTCCAGGGCTTCATGGATGCGCTGCAACTCCTTAAGGTCTGGTTACTTTACTGCATTCTCCCTTTCCTTCTACAGTCATCCAATGCCCTTTCCTGTCTGCCTTTCCCCAAAGGCTGTAACAAATGAGCTCATAGGAAGGCTAGAGTGAGGATGAGAGATGGGAGATTTCAGACCATGAGAAATGAACTCACAAATGTGTTTGCAACTACCAGCTGAAGAGCTGTGCTCCTGCTCATGGAAGACATCATGTGTGGCATGTATTCAATCAAAGTAACCAACGGGGACCACATTTTGAACAGTATCGACATACCACAGGCTCCTTGTGAGGAAATTATGCGGCAATATTTAATGGTGCAATGATTCAGCAAGTAACAGGAAGAAATAGTCCTCAAACCATCATCAACTTCTCATGGACAAGTCCCAGATGGGACTGAAGGTAAAAACCCTTTCATTAAAAAGCTATTCAGTTGTGGTAAAACTGCTCCATGTGTCTCACTGAGACAGAAGAAGGCTGATTGTCAAAAGTGACTTGAGCTTGAAAGCTGCAGGGAAATCAGAAAGCTACCTCACATTTGAACAGGGGTTTTGAAATCTGTCTTTTGGGACCTGAAAGCACAGCTAGATCTCACACAGCTGAAGGTATCTTACAGCTGGGTGTCTAGGTTAAGGTAATTGTCTAGACTTCTTTTATCATCAGTGAACAGAGAGATGCGCACCAGCCCCCAGAGAGTGATTCATTCTTCCTGTCTTAGACATCTTTTTTTGGATGGGATGAATTACATTCTGGAGGTGTTGAACTTTCTCCACCAACTATGGAGGAGTCTAGAGGATGAACTTAGTCTAGACAACCTTTATATTGCTAAAACAAGCAGGACTTGACTGGTGAGAGCAACCCAAGCTATAACAATACAGTATCATATCTATGTTAGTTTGGGAGCATTTGGCCAACAGCTACAGCAAACAGACATAAGAGTAGCAGTTCTCTCTGCAGGTAGGAGTTGGATGAATTAAAATCCTCTCTCCTCACCATAAGCACACGCTGTGGTGATCTCAATATTTAAGTGAGACCTGAGGACACTCTGGTACCTCATCTAATTCATTTATTTCATGCGAAAGGTACAGATTACATCCAATCCCTTCCAAAGCGCGGCCTGGAAGGTGCAATTTTGCAGTTCTGGGAGAAAAGGAGGGACTGGTCTCTCGAGTGAGTGTAGCCTTCCAAAAAGATCAACCTTTTTACCAGCTTGGGTTTTCCTGAGATTAGCAGTCCCAAACTTGCAAAAATCAACAATTTAGCTCTGATAAAACCAGCTGTATTCTTTACCCATCCTCGCAGTTTTGAGCAACCATGTCTTGTAACTTTAAGGGTTTGGTTACAAGCTTGAGAGCTATTTTGTATACAAAAGGCTCCATGTCTCTGTTTTGCTATAGTCCAGGGTCAATGCTAATAACCTACACTGTAAAAATAATCCTACTGTCTTCTAGGGCACTTCTTGCTGTGAGTCCTCCAGAAACCAATGAGATTATTACCACCATGACTTCTGTGGGGGCCAGTTTCAATTCTCTTAGAAAAGTAAGATCTAGACACCTTTTAGAGCCATCATGCCCAAACCTCTCCATCTTCGCTCCTGCAATATACCATTGGCCATGTTATCTATTCAAAACCCAGGACTGGAGATCCAGAAACTGAAGAGGAAAACCAGACATTACAACTTCAAAGATCAACATGAGACAATCAAATATAAATAGGTAAATAAATAGAAGGAGACATTACCAGAAGAAGGCCAGACTGCCACCCATAAATAGCTTTCTAAAGGAAATGTCTGCAACTGGTTCTGAGTGGGGCAGCTAAATCACGAAAAGCACGTCAGGACCCTTCTCCAAAGTCAACAAACATGCAGAAAGAGTGGGAATAAAATTCAGGAAACTAAAGACAAAGATGAAGGATTTTTAACTACCCAGAGTTGTGAGCTTTAATTCACAAGGAGAGAGATTTGTATTCTTTCCTGGGGTGTACTACTGCCAGAAGCAGAATGCAGCTGACGACAAAAAGCTGATGGCTGGAAGCCAAAGGGCTCCTTAGGGGCCAGGGAAATGCCTGTGTGACTTCAGCTCTCTATACCAATTGGCTTTCCTTGACAGAAAAAAACAAAAAAAAAGAAGTACTTTTTCCTGACTCATCTGGAAAATCAAGATGGATCATACTTATTTAAGGGGATGTTCGTAGTGCTCATGGGAACGTGTTCAAGACAGGGCTTGGTTCACAGTGAAATACCAAAAGTAACACCAAAGATGTACAGTGTGCATCTATCTACCTAAGAACATTCACACACACACGACACACAGGCTTCTTAAAGCTTAGTGATATAAATTAGACTCCTGTGTATTGAAAAAATCATTTAAGGATATGACAGCCCAGGAGGACGGATACAGCACTGATAGCTTCTTTTCTCCTTTTTTGACTGCTTTCAGACATTGAGTTACCTGGGCCAAGTTTCTACAGCTGTGCCTCCATTTCCCTGTATTTCACAACAGGGTAATGTGACTGCAGACTGCTGGAGATCTCTTAAGGAAAGGCACCTCGCAAGAGATTTTTCTATTTTAAATCTTGAAAAGTGATAGCCAAATGCTAGTTCTTAAATACAGCTGGTGAAGAATTGTAAGAATTGATTTCTGCGGACAACTACATCACTGCATTGGAAAGTCAATAATCATCTTCCATACCAGCTTCTAAATATGAGATCAAAAATATTCAGTTAATGGTGCATTTTTGGTTCAGATTGTTCTCTGGAAGGCAGGGAACACACAGCATTAGGCTTGGTATTAAATACTATGTTGACAGAGAACACAAATGTCAGTATGACCATCTCAGAAAAGATATTTTAGAATATGTAAAATGACTCAGGATTACTCATAATGATATCTTACAAGAAGCAGTGAAAGCTTTTACTTCAGGAAAATTCTTGGAATTGCTAACAATGTAAAGAAAATACAGTTAGAAAAAACCTGCCTCCCTCGATAAATAAATACAAAGACTTCAGGCTCCAAAGATGATCACTGAGAACCAAAACCAAGACAGAATACTAAAAACTCTAACAGAAACCTCAATACTTAATCAAGGGAAAAGGCAACATCACAAATGTAAGTGGCCAAAGGAGACTTTCATGAAAGGGGCAGGAAGATAAAAGAGTTTGGCTTGCCTTCTTACAATGGAGTTTTTATATATGTACAAAAATATGGAAATGTTTCAGAACAAATGCAAAATTATTTTAATAAGATGTAGCTCAGTCAAGAAAAAGACAAAACCAAAAAAGCCCAACACTACAGTATCGTACCAATAGTCAAAGGGCTAAAAAACCCATAGCAAAGACTGTGACCAGTTAGCTCTGGTCCGGCAGTCCCAGTCAGACATTCTCTGAGTTCACTCTCCCACCAGAAAGCTGCATTTCAGCAAAAGTGAAATTTCTCCTGAAATGAATTGCTTCTGATAAAACCGTATTTCAGAAGAATTAGACATGTTTTGATAAATCAAACATTTCATTTTCAAGAATGAAGTTCAGGAGAACTTTTCATTTCTATTTTTATTATATAATAAAATCTTCAATCATTCATATCTATGTGACATTGAAATTAACCTGAAATATATTTCAATATTAACTTAATATTGCATTCAGAATTCAAATAAATGTCAAAATCTTGCCATTTCCTGCAAGATATCAATTCTTCTATCATCTCATTGCTAAACCTTCAGGTTTAACAGGTACCTATTCCAGAACTTCTACCAAAATGTAAGGCTAAGACTCTGGAAAACCCTGAGGTATGGGAAATCTATAAAGAAATATATCTACAGCCCACAGAATCAGACCAAAACGTGAACATGAGGACTGTAAACACCCTCAGTACACAGTGAACTTGTATTCACTCAACCTAGATAAAGAAATGGGATTTAAAAATACTTTTAGGTACAGAGAAAGCATCTGACTGTGTAAAGTGGCCATTCCTTATGAGCCTTCCTGTATCGGTTTGGTTTATATTTAGAAATGCTATAAATATCTTCTATTTAATCAAATGAAATAATGTTTTGATAGATGATTCACTCATTTAATCTCCCCAAAAGAAAGGCTGCCGATAAGACTGTTTTCACTGCATCTGTTCATCTGGCAGAAAAAAATCGTTTCAATGGAAACATTGCAAAACCCAGCCCTTTCCACCCAGATGCTGTATTTCCATATTTCTGATGCCACCCTGCCTACAAGGATTTGTTTAGATGCACATGAATTAACTAGCACAGGAGAGACACCAGACTACAAAGTAAGCATTCAAAAAAGTAGTGGTTACTTTTTTTAATGACTTTGGAAACTCAGAACAAAAGCTGTAATCTCTTGTTCACATCCAAAACCAAACACTATGGGATAGGTTTAATACGCCTGAAAGTTTCATCCCATAAGGCACTTTTATGTAAGTTTTAGAATGAAGTAATTTAGAACAAAGGTTCCGACTAGGGAGATAATGCAGCATTTGTATGAATTTATTTCTTCCTAATTGCTACTCATTTTGTAGGTTACTTCTGCAACTAACCAAGATCTCTTTGGCACTTACAAAGTGCAGCCAAAACTTTACAGGCTTTTTAACATAATAAAACCTATTGAGTCAAGTATAGGTCTTCACAATGGTTTTTAGAGCAAACTAGAATTCAGTCTGAAGTATAATGGATATGTGGGTTGGAAGTTAGGGATAATTTGTGTTGAATCCAAACTGGAGACACTTTCAACCTCTGTAGGCCTTTTCATTACTAAGTTTAAGGAACCAACCATCATGAAAAATCTGTAGTATGAGATAACACCATAAGATAACGCCCTATTCTTGTTCACCTGCACCAAGCTGAGCTAATTGTACAAAGTTTGTACAAGGTATAGAGCAAGGGAAAATTAACCCTTTTGATCTCAAGGAATGGGCAATAAACGCAACATAATACAATTTTCCACAATAATGATCCTCCTGTTTTCTCCTAAAGCACTTCAATATTAGGAAAAGAGCCTAAAAGATTACACAAAGTACTTAGGATTTGTATGGTAATAATGATTATACAGTGTAGCCAAGGAACGGGATTTTACCAGGTTCTATCTCTGTAGAAGTTTGACAGTAAATTTACAGTCTTCTGAAGCATGGTGGCAGGAGAACAAAACAAAAAAGCATTTGTCACTTTTTAGCATGACTGTTTTACAGCATCAAGTCCTAACTGTTGTCAAGATCGTTACAGCCTTCACTTCAAGGAACAGATGATAAAAGACAATAATCAGAAAAACAATTAAAATGAGTTACAGTGAGAGGGTCCCTTTTGCTTATACCCCTTATCATGCAACTATACCCCAAGAAAATCACACTGTGCCAGAACAGATAAACAGGAGAATTCTGCTGTCATCAGACAAAAACTGTAGGTAGAATTCTTGCAAGGTCTGAATTAAAAAATAAGCCATCAAGACAAAAGCAATTGCTTTTCAAATGGCCAAGTGAAATGGACTGATAGAACACGACCAAGCAGCTATTGCATGTAATTTGATGGTGAGTCTGTATAAAACTTAATATAGCATCTATTGTACCTCTTCCAGATTATGGTCTTGATGCTACTGGCTCGTGAGTACTGCTGGAGAAACTGCAGTGGGGAAAGGAGCTTCCAACATATAATTTGGTTTTGTCCTAAAATACAGACATATTGTGAGGAAATAGTAACTGTTACCAAAAATACTGCTGGAATGAAAAATACTGTGTTCTTTCCACTGGAAATAATCTTAGGAGAAGAAGATACCAAAATAGCTAACACTAAAACATAAAGTCCCTGTAAGGAGAACATGCCCTGATTCAGCAAAACAGGTAAATAACATGCTTACGCTAAAGGAGTTCTGCCCAGTTGAAATCACATACAGGTTACAAGTTTAAGCATGTTTAGGCCTCCTTGAAGTCAGTCGGACGCATAGTGTTCTGCTAAATTGGATGGTGGTAAGGATCCCTTCAGCTTCCCCTAGTTTCAAAGCCATGGCACAAAGTATAAGGGAAAAGAGAGACCTGAGAACATGAAATTCATCTGAAAGAAAGCTGAAGAGCTGCAAAACACCTTTTTGCTGCACAACTCATAGCAAAAGAGGAGTGAAGGAATGGATCACCCAAGATGGGATCAAAGAGGCTTGTGGTCTGCTAGTTTGCAGAATTGATAACCCATGACATGCTTTGGTCTTTGCCTTGTTCTGGTGCCAGCAGAGGAGACCAATCCCTCTGTGGGCCCTCCCACACATGGAAAACTTGTAGGGGAAGAATTCAAGGAATCAATTCCACTCTGATCCATGATCACGTGTAGCGCTGACACAGATCAAAGGTCCCACACTTTGTGTCATTCAGATCTAAACTTCTACCAATGGCCTCCGTGAGAAGATCATGAGGAAGGCCAGTGTGAGGTACATAAGCAACATTCTCATGCCTCAAGGCAGCAGCTTATGACCCTTCCTCATGCAAAAGGAGAACTGCTCCACTGTGAGTCTTAGATTCAAGGACAGCTTGTTAAATATTTAGTTCAGAATCTGGATTTTCATTTTTGGCTGTTTGATCTTTTCTCTTTTTTTCCCCCTCTTTACTCATTCTTGAGTATTTAGTCCCATCCCACAGCTCCTGAGTAGATGTGTTAAAAATAAAATAACAACCAGGGGTGGGATTTTCCAAAGCACTCAGCATTGACTGACTCTGTTCTCTTTGAAGTCAGCAGGAGTTTTATTATCAACTTCAATAGGATCGGTTAAGCCAATGCTACACATTGTGAACGCGCATATTCATGAAGCAAGCAGCATTTGCTAATGGTACATGGATTCAAAAGGCTGATAAGATTTTAGTGAAAAAGCTACTAGAAAAAAAACAAGCAGTTCTATGAGTAGCAGAAGTATGAAATCCTTCTTTCCTTGATTGACTTGGGAGCCCAAGAAGGTGTGTGGGCTGACTGAAGTCCTTGTGGGTGGGGTGCTTTCTCCCAAATGGATTCTCTGGCATCAAACAAAGGCTCAGCACAACATGGCAGTTTTTTCCTCACTAGAAGTAGGGCATCTCTCTTCTACCTCTGCCTGTTTGTTCAAACCTTGAGGGAACTTGCTATTTTCGAGTGTGCTACCCTCTATCCAATTCGGCTGGAGTTGGATAATGCACTTAAAAGTTGCTAGGCATACACACAGGTATGCACACGCTCCATATGAGCATGAAATACACGTTTTTGCAGGAAATCATGCAAAGACCTATCAGAATCAAGTTCTGAGGGGATGAAAAAGATGGATTCAGAGCAGCTGATCAGCGAATAGCCTTGGATGGATGAACCATGCTGCTCTGTGAATCTCAGCTATGGAGAAGATACTAACAGTAGGGCAGTCCTTGGGGAAAGAAGGTGAAGACAAGAATATGGTCCTTAGAGAGGGTTTAGGAAAATGGCTGCTGAGATAAAACTACATTCCATATATAAATGTGGCAAAACTGCTCAAAGTACCCAAAATGTCTAAAAAAATAATAGCATTTTAAAGGGCACAAAGGTTTTGAGAAACAGAGGCACTGCATTTCCTGAAAGCCAGACCATTTCCATATGGAAAGCCAAAGCATCTTTGCCTGCACAAAGAAAATGAAGTGAAGCGGCAACTGTGACTGGTTCCTTTGGCATCTGGGCTAGAGCATCCCAAGAGGAAGACAGAGAGAGTTGGACACGGTCCCCAAACTCCTTTCATATGGGAATCCAGACTCCCAGGAACAAAGCCTGGCAATGGACCTTCGCTGCCAAGAGCAGCCCAGTGCCAGCCCAGGTGCTCACATGCACTGTCACTGCCTTTGGCACCAGGGATGCTCAGAGAAGAGGATCAATTCTCTTTCCACCCCACAATTTCCACACCGCTGACAACTCGGAAAACAATTCAAGAGGGAATTCAAAGGATCTGTTGAAATTTCAACGAGGAAATCTGAGTGAGCATATGTAAATAGAAAGAATGAGTAGCACATAATTACATCAAATTGTTACTTAGCAAGGGAAGTAAATAACCCAAAATATGCAGAGCAAAAAATGGCGATGAATTAGAACTAATTACTTAAGGCTAATTAAAATAAGAATGGCATGAATTGAAATATGTTAATGGCATTGAACCTGCCACCTACAAAGGAATTTAAATCAAAATGATAATGTCGCTTCAACCTTCACCTGGTAGGTGGGAAGTTGGGAAGCTCAAGGCTGCTTTGGGGGGTATTGACCATGAGCAATGCATTATTTATGATCATGCTTGGAAATGAGCTGGAATTTTCTGGTGGGTGCAGGTTTCCTGGTCACAGGAAGAAAGGTTTTCTTGGATAATGGATGAGAAAATATCATGACAGGCAAAACCTAAATCCCTTGAAGACTGATAGATACAGAGGTACCTCCTGATGCCAGGAAGCACTACAGTTGAAGAGAGTAAAAGAGAAAGGCACAGAGATAATGAGATCATGAAGAAGGAAAGAGGGAATAAGACAGACTGAGGGAGCAAGCAGGAATGAAATAGATAGGGAGAGCCCAGAGCCATGACAAATCATCACCAGCTTCAATTACACAAGCCTTCTGATCTATGAAATCTACCAAAGGTCATTGGATTCCTGTCTTTGCAATTAAGAAACAAGTGGCTTTACTGATTCCACCCCACGGCCTGACTGCCTGGCGCAAGTGTCCATGTACCAGTGGCATCACTTGTGGCTGTAGGTACCTGCACCGAGAGCAGAGCACTAACAAGCCAGTCCAGAGAGCATGCACAGCCTCATTTAGGAGGTGGACATGTCTAAGCCATGCACCGACTCCTAACATTTAGCTAGCACACCAAAGTGCTCCTGTGCTAGCAACTCATGCCCTGCCAGAGAGCAGAGGGGAAACCTCAAGCAGCAGGAAAGCCTGGTTTAGCATCTGTGCTACAGCCATGCCACAGGCTTGTGCTTCACCACCACCCTCTGTCAGCTTATACCCAAGTCATCCTCAGCTGCAAGCCCTGATCCTGGTAAACTTGGATCCATGCTGGGCATAGTTCAGTGGAAGCATCTGTATGTGGAGAAGTCCTGCCACAAGCAGTGAGCAGGCCCTGGCTGTGCACCATGCTCTGGGGCTCACCTCACAGTGCTGAGCTGGGTGTGGAGCAATCCCTGCTCCTCTGGGAGCAGAGCTGTTAGTTGCGTTTATTGCTTCTTTCCAGTCCCCCTGGTTCACACTGCAGGTGAAAATCTCTTATCCCTCTCCTGCCCTGGGATTCACATGAAAACCATGAGCTCCACATCCACACATGCGGCACGGACAGGCACCGTGGAGGGTGGGATATACAAATGGTGGTGCAGCCTTTCCATTTTCACACCAACTACTGGAGTGGCTTTTGAGCCAACTGAATAGAAGGCTGGTGCCAGGCTTGCTGCCAGCTGACAAATCCAACTGGATTCACCTCAGAGCTGGGCATCTGAGAAAGCCCAAGCATGGCTGTGTTCTCCCCACTGGGCATGAGATGCTGTGAAACATCAGCAGAGGTGCGCAGTTACAGAGGCCTTGCCCTGTCTGTAACAGCGTTCCCAACATGGACCAGCTGCTGAGGCTGAACTGCAAAAGCCACTCCGCAGCATCTAGGATATAGGCTGACTCCTGAAATCCTACACAGGCAATGGTAACAAGCTTTGGATCGATTCCCAGGCTGTGATCTACCAATGCCCATCTCCTCAGAGCTCAATTTATACCAAATGCCAGCCAGGATGGGCAACAGCAGGACATATCCTTGGAAAACACTACTGTGTGGAGCATGAGGGCTCTGCTCTGCTCTGCTCATGACAGTGAGGTAGATCCATACCAGGATGACTGAAATGTGATTTCTGTTTCTCCAGCTTCCTGCAGGGGAAAATATTACCTCCTAGAAAACCAGAGTTTAGACTCATCGCTCCCCTTCTGTGTACGAAGGAGCTACAGCAGACCAGGAACAGGTCCCCATGAGCCCACTGCCAAGGTCCCAACATCACCATTGCTGCCCTTCCTGACCCTCTGCTTTTCAAGGAGGGAAGCCCCAGCACCAGGGAGGATGGCACCTCAGCAGACACAAGCAGTCGGCTGCAAGATATTTCCTCTTTGTTTCTCTGCTCGGTGTAATGAATCCTGCCTCCCACTCAGCGCTGCTAAGTAAGAGGAGTTACTGTGAGTAATCCCCACTTCGGCATCTTCTGCTGTAATCGCAGAGAAATCACATTAGGTTTTTTTTTCTAGGACAAGGAGAAATTCATCAAATTGCAATCCAGGGAGAACACACGGATGAGAGAGAAAGCCAACAACAACACACACGTACCCGGCAAAAACCCCAAAGTTGACATTTACATTTCAAACACTTATAACAGCTAAACAAATAACAGTAATTATACCATTTGCATACTTTGTTAAATAATTGTTTGTTAGGTGAAGGGAGCCTGCACCTTTGTGTGCAAGGAGAGAATGCTCCAAGGCTGGGGAGGCAGAACATCTGCTTCTTCCCTTCCCAGGTGCCCTGTTTGCTTCATGAAATGGTGATAACTGACCCAAAGCACTGAGGTCGGGTGTGCTGATATATGGAACATGTAGGAATGGGGGCAGGAGGCCCTTGGATGAGGATCGTGAGATGCAATCATGCTGCCCAGCAGCCACATCACCTGCCTGAGCACATAACCAAGCTTATTGCTCCAGATACAAGCACCAGCACTTGCCAAAGGGAAGCTCCCATGCTCTAGGAATGAATTTAGGACTGCAGCAGTGGGCTGCTCCCAAGAAGGAGAGCCTCAAACAAATCAGAAGCCTTTCTGGCCTGCTCTCTAAGGGAAGGTCCCCTCTTTGCAGCACTACATGCTGAACACCCCTACGACACCACCGCCTTGCTCAGAGCCCACAGACTGTCTCATGGCTGGCAAGTTCCCTTTGCTCCTGCAAAAGCATCTCAGCTTTTATCCCTTCCTGCTCAGCTCCTCGGGCAGACAGCTAATTGAAGGGTTTTTCTTTCATTTCTAGTACAGAAAGCCCAGTAAATGCCTTTTAATCTGCCCATCTTTCCCCATGATTGGCTCTGTCTGTCCTCTCACCACTCCTATCCCTGTTTTTTTAATCTTTAAGTAGATTTGAATGATGCAAGCTGGTGGGGAGAGGAGAAGCCTTCTGCCCCTCCTCACATGGTCAGCAAAGGTGGAGCAGGGCCAGAGCCACTGCATCCTTTCACACCTGGCTGGAAACAGGTCAGGCAGCTAATGTGTTTGTCAGGCTTGGCGGCTACTTGTTGGAGACACACACAAATGTTGCTCAGCTGTTTGAGTGCTGGAGGCTGGGAGAAGGGATTCCAGCAAGAGACATATGTGTCGGAAGGCAGAGAGGGATGTTGCGCCAGGAAAATGAAAAGCAATGCAATGGAAAGAGATGCAGATTTAATGAAGGCTCGATGACTTTGAAACTGTCCCCCATAGCATCAGTTAAGATGGGAGATTTCATTAACCATGAGCAAGTGCTCGTGCCCTGACAATGGTGGAATTTCAGCTCCAGAGGTTAAAAGTGTCCATGTGGGTCCATTACTCTGTGGGTAAAACCATGCTAAATTTGCATCCCCTATCCATAGATTTTGTTTCCCCAAGAAACAGCAGGAAAGTCACAGTCCCAAGGAAGAACCCAAACCTTGGCTGGCTGTGATCTCTACAGCTCACATTTTTAAGCGTACAACTAAGGGCATCCCATGGGGATGGGAAAGAGAAATGCTCCAAACCGATTGTTCTCCCCTCAGATCATTTTCACTGGAAACGTTTGTATTTACCCTTCAGCCAAAACTTTTCCCTGATTTTTTTGTTTAATTTCAAAGAACATTTCCAGTTCAACTCTTGCTCTTTCAAGTAGAAAGTAGAAATGTTCGGTTTCCTTTAATGACTCCTTTTTCCTTTCTCTCCCACTATCCTGTTTTTTACTTAAAGCCAAAAACAAAAGGGAATGAGGGAAGGAAAACTAACAAAAAATCAGAGAACTTTTTTTCCATATTTTCAAATAACTTGAAAAAACTTTTTGTTTCTTTTCCTATTTTTTTTTTTAAAGTTTTATGAGTAATATTGAAGGATGCAAAAGCTTGACGTAAACCTTTTTATGTAGGTCAAAACCCCTTTTTCCCAGGATAAAAAAAAATCCCCAAACAAAACCCCTTAATGTTTGTGAAACAATGTAGACCGGCTCTAAAAATAAGCTTCCACAGCAATAAAAGCTTTGCCCCAACTGACTGCATCTCAGTGTCATCTTCTTCTGCCTCGAGCATCCTGCGTTCCTCTCCTGCCTTTCCAGCCTGCAGCTGCAGCCTGCACTAGGCCCACTGTGGGTGCTACATAACAAGGGCTATGCTATGGTCCACAATGGTTTATACTCACTCTGCAAAAGTGCAAACTCTTTGTCTCTATGAATACATCCTCCATCATGCAGTCCTGGTGCCCTGCATCTCTTAACAAAGGCAGGACTACAGCTCTAGGTGTCCCACTCACAGGCTGATCCATCACCTCTGCCTTGCAGAAAATAATGATCCTTCATTCCTAGATGCTGGTCCAATTTAGCCAGTCAAATGAGAGACACTCATTTAAAAAATGTAATGAGCAACTAAGGCAATATTTGTTAAGCTTTTTGATTAGGCAGTGTTGCTGTGGACCACAGCATTCAGCATGAGATAACATCCCCGTGAAGGTAGCAGCACTTAGGGAGGAGATGGGCTTCCAGAGAGAGGGAGTCAGGGCTGAGAGCTCCTGAGGGTGGCTGAGTATTTTGCTGACCAAAGGGGAGTGGGATGCAGCCATGGTTTGATGGCATGACCACATTGGCTCAGATCAGAGCTCTGAGATGCAATCATCCCGGTTTGGTGCAGCAAACACACATGTAGCCTGAAAGCAGATGTGCTTTCAGGTCCCGATGCCGCAGAGAGTGGTGTCAGCCTCAAGCCAGGCTCAAAGGGTTGACCCCTATGCTCAGCTTCAGCACTGTCACCTCGAGGGGATGTTTGACAGTGTAAGCAGTGTCAAGGCAGGAGTCAATGCTGTCCCCACAGCAAACAGCATAGTGGAAGAGGCTGGCATGTGTCAGCCAGGGGGGAGTTGGGAGCCTTAGAAAGTATGCTTGGTTTAGGACAAAAAGGCACAAAATTGGAGAGAAAAGCAATGTGACTCCTGCCTCCCTTTAAATAAAATCTAAAAATCGCATGGAAATTGACAATTTTTTTTCAAAATACATTAAACACTTCATTTTGCTTCACACCTTTTTGAATATTTCTTATAAAACACAAAGGCTTTAAACAAAGGTCATTAAGAGATAAAGAATTAAAGCCGTTCTTCAGAGAATGTAAAGAGAAAGCATCTTGACATTTTTAACAGGGCTCTTTTTTCCTCTTTTCCAAAAGAAAAATTAATCGACACTGATTTGATTTCACACACAAAAGCCCATTTCGTGGAAGTGGCATTTGCTGACAGAGAGCTGTTTCGACAAGAAAATTCCAGCCAGAGGAGCACACAATATGCTGCACACCATTAGGGTACATGAGCTGCAAGGACACCAGTCTCCCAGGGTTTGTAATAAATCCCATCCTTTTTCTGGGTCAAGAAACTCGTAGCTGTCTGGAGGTTATGCTAACACACCAGGGTTTGGGGACTGATGTCAAGATCTGAGGAATTCCTGTTGCCTGGAATAGAAACAATGAAATTGTTCCAAGGCACCATTTATTCCCATGTGCCTGTGAGCTGTCATTTCTGGGGAAGATGAACAATCTGGGATGATCTAATACCTTCAGAAATAATTCAAGAAGACAATTCATTCAGCTCCCCCAGTCAATAACAAATGGGACTTCTCTAAGAGGAGGGCAGAGGGGATCTGACCACCAGCTCTCCCAAACCAGGTGAGCTTGTGCACCCATGCAACAGGCAAACTGAGAGGTTTTGAGCAGCTTTGCCTGGAGACCACCCATGGTCCACAGGGGCTGGGTGGGAGCACTGAGGACCCACAGATGCAGTCACCATGGGGCTGGCAGGTACATGCCAACAGTGGGATGCTGCTGCGCCAGCACTGTCACGGACCAACCTCATCTCCTTGCCTTGAGCCTGGTGCTACTCCAGCATCCCCCTTCCTCCCAGTAACTGTCTGTTTTATCTTGCCTCCTTTCACCTGTCCGTCAGTTCTAGTCTAAGGACTAGATAACGACTGGCACAAACTGCTCCAGCTGGGAACAAAAGAGTGATGGCATGAACAGTCAGGTGCAGAGCAAGGCTCTTTAGATATGTGGAAAACAGCTGTGAGTCATCCTGAATGTGCCACATTCAGGATCATACCCTTTACCTGTGATGAAGGATCAGAGGTGGGAGAGCATGCAAAGAAACTTTGCCTTCCCAATATGACATGATGATAATGAAGCCAAGGTACCAGAACCAGTCCTGCTTCACTGCCCTGGCTCTGAGTAGCATCCCTTGCATTCACTTCCCTGCATACACCAGTTTGAAGTGCCTTGGTTTCCTGTATCTATGTCAGGAAGCAGAGAAAATAACAAGGAAAAAACAAAGTGAATGGGGAAAGTGTAACAAAACCAGCAGAAAAGCCTTCCCATGCCACTCTGTGCTTTCAAGTAAATGAGGCTAATTAACTAATTGCCTAAATTATTAGAGCTATTTTTACCCTTGTATGAAGGCTTAGCATTACTGTCCAGTTCTTAAGATTGAGCACTGAACTTTCAACTTACCACAAGGTTAATGATGCTCCCGGAGCAGGGAGTCAGAGGGCAGAGGAGCTACTAGGCCAGAACTGGGGCTGAGGGCTCTGGTGGGTACCACTGCTGTGGGGAAGGAGCATCTGTACCTGAACAACCCCACTGCATGCTGCTGTTTCACATAGAAGCTCAGAGTTATTTGCTGAAATCTCACCTGAATCTGCCCCCCAGGAAAGGATTTCTTCTATAACAAAGCATCCCCTCTCCTCCACTGGATTCCCATTGCAGCCAAGACGATAAAAGCTGATTTGGAAGAAGGGTTTCACTCTCAAGTGAGAGAAGGGAAATACCAATGGCTAAGGGTGCCAATCCTGGCAGTGATTGCAGCTGTCATGAAGAGACCCAGAGTAACCTTGAACCGCCATACGGGAAGCAAAGATAGTGTACAACTTGGTATCAGCAGCAAAACCTGCTGGAAAATGGCTTTTTAGCCACAAGGGATGTGCTACCAAGCTGCGACTGACCCATCTAGGGGCAAGCTGGAAAAAGTAGGGATATGGCTACAAGTGGGGACTTTGGGTTTGCATCTGAAGGAGGATGGAGTTTGCTGAGCTGGTCTGGGACCTGGCTGGGATTTTAAGCACTGTGGTAGAGTTATCACACCCCAGCAATGCCAGCTCATGAAACAGCTATTAGCAAAGAAACGCCCTTCCAGGACCAGCTGGAGCCTCTGCTCCTCTCAGGAATGCCACAGGGCTCTGCAAGTGCCAGCACTGGGTGCACTCTCTGTCTGCCCTGGGAAACAACCACTTTTCAAGCCTGGTTTCCCCAGTGCTGCCTTGGGGCGCAAGCTCAATTCAGCATGTGCTGCTTCCAGAACTAATTGGGGTTTGCTGTGCTAATGATGTCTGGTGTCTCCATGCTTATGGAATGGGCTGCAGCCAACTAACCAAGTGTGGCAGGGAGTTAAAAGCAGTGCCGTTTCTGATAGAACAGCAAGTGGGACTCTCTAGGTATGCCTGGAGATCACCCATTTATTGAGATCACCCATTCCTCTTTCTCTGGGGACACCAGCACCGCTGCTTTGCACGTCAGCCCTGAAAGTCTCTGGAATGAGATACATATCTGCCTATATGGAACTGGTGTTACATCACCCATATGCACAAAGTCACTTCTCCATCACACACACACAGGTATCTCCTTCCCAATTATCCAGACCACCCTGCACAAAAGCAAAGAGCTAATCCATCTGCTGTAACCTGACCAATCACACACACAGTCCCAGGCACACAGCCTCCATTCCAGCAGGAATACAATGTCACAGGAGCTTCCCCCTTCCACTTTGAGCAAATGCCGTTTTTCTTGGGGTTTGAGGGATTTTCTTTCAAAAATAGATGTTTCGCCCTCTTCAGCTAAATGCCAGTGTCTTATCTCCCAGTGGAAATTTCAGTTAACTCCATTAAAATACCCCCGTCATTCCTGCTGAAGAGCTCGTCCCCTCAGGAGCAAGAAGACGGATAGACCTCCTTTTCTGCAATGAACCTCACTTATCAGCTGTAATGAGTTGACATTCTCTCTGCTTTCTCTGGCTTTTCCCTCAACACACAAGTAAGCAACATTTTGGGGTAGCTGTCTCTTCCAGACACGTCACTGAGGAGAAGGGAAGGTGAAAGTCCCCTGTCCTTCTGATGCAGGAGTGAGCTCTCCTCTGAGTCATCTCCAAGATCATTTGGGCCAGCCATGGCTTAGTGCGCCTGAGTCCTGAAGACCTCCAAGGATAGAGATCTCTGCCTCTCTTTCCACTTGTTCTGCTGCTGCACCATACCCTTAGCGCTCATCTCTTTCCCAATGCCCAGCCTGGACCTCCCTTCTGTGCCCACTGCTCCCCTTTAGGCTGCCTGCCACTACCGAGAAGGGTTCGGCTCTTTGCAAGCTCTGTCCAAGCAGCTGTAGTTACTTGAGGCTGCCTTTCAAACCTGGATCCTGCGGAGGATGCAGAGTCTTTGGATGAGCTGCAACACTGGTCTGACACTGATGGTGAAGGGAAAATCAGCACCACATTAAGCTATAAAGCAAGTCAAAAACTTCTTTGTGGGCCAGTTTCTGCCCAGGCACTTGTCCCCCCAACAGGGCTTGACCCTTCACAACTGTTTTGGAAAGGATCAGTAACATGACGAAGGTGGGCCAGATGGCAACCACTGCTGTACTCAACAACGCATGAAAGACACCTCACAACTCAGCCAGCAAGGTAATATGTCTCACCACAATCCTTTGTTATGTTTCCTTTCTATCTTCCTTTCTATCTGCAGACTCTCTCCTCATATTCTGGCCATGTTGTTTGCTGAAGACCCTGTCTCATGTGGAGCTGGGCAGCTTTTGCTCTTGAAAAATACCACTTTTTGAGGTTTACCTACTCCAGAGTAGAATCTCTGTTAAATCAGGCTCTTCAGTCTTGGGAAAGATGAATGATTTCTACTATTCTGCCAGCAGAGCACAGGGAGCAATTGCCCCACAGTTCTGTAAATATAAAATGGAGATGACGTTCCCTGGCATGATTTGGCAGGGAGCTTCACCACTTTCCAAGGGCCTTTCTGCCCGTGAAATGGAAAGTGCAATGCTGCCTGTAGCTGCCTGTTTGCAATGTACTTAGGAATTCTGGAATACCTGGCACTAGATGTGTCACGTTATCTCCTGCCTCATCTCCTGTGTCTAAAGCTGGCAGCCTGGCAAGGGAAATGATTCCAGATTTGTGCTGTCCAGAAAACAGCCTGGCAGAAAGATTTGCAAGTCACGTCTCCCTGCTCAGTAACCCACTGGAGATGGTGAAACTTGGGGTATCCATGCTGGGATTAGCTGGCAACCCCAAACCAGGAACTGGCAGCCAGTTGCTTGCTGCCTGCTGTCACCTCCAAGGTCTGTTTGCTGCCTGTTGCCATCACACTCAATGTGCCCCCCAAGACACCACTACCTCAGCCGTTAATGCAGAGAAACCACATGCCACATCCAATGCTGTCTGTTCTACCCATGTCAGGGGACCAACAGGGAGACCAGGTGACAGGGGGAGCCCAAGAGAGGTCAGTACTTCTGCCATATCTGCAATACAGGACAATATCCTGGTTTCTTCATCTCTCCCATTCCCAGATCCATATGGCACTGGAGATGGAGAGGACTTTAGGACGCTATTTCCCAACTGATCATGGCAGGTCCTGTTGGAGGTATTGGGGCAAAAGGAGGAAAAGACTCAATTTCCCAGGTGCCTCAAGTGCCTCTCAGTACAGTTGCAAGTCAGATTCAATTTCCCTTCTGCATATTTTATCCACTGATTTGCAAAGATTTAAATACAACATAAAGCTGCAGACACCATCAAAAGAGGTAAGGGCAGGAGAAGCTTGTCCTTTTTCTTTAGGCTTATAGAAGATTCCACTCTGAGAACTCGGAGAAGGGACACTAACAAGCAGAAGCTGTGCTGGACCCTCATCTGAGCAAGCACTACCTGGGGAGACAGACAGGAGGCACAGGAAGTTTCAGCTAGGTCCAAGTATTTGAGATGCTCAAGGCAGAGATGATGCTGGTGATGCTGGGGAAGAGCATCCTCAACCCATGCCAGTACCACCCGAGAGAACAGGATGTCAGCTCCAAACTTGCTACACTGCATCTCTTCACTGAGAGGAAAAATCCCTTGGATAAAGCAAAGCTTCCATGGGAATACCCCAGTGGTGAAAGAGGGCATTTCCCCAGAGGTCTCTGCACAACAGGCACAGAGATGTAGCCCAAACCTTTAAATACATGCTCCACAAAGAGAAGCACCGTGTTAGATGATTAAATCCCCCATGTACCAGCAGGAAGAAGGGACTACATTCTGCTCACCAGAGCTGTGAAACGTATTCACCTACTGCAGGAATTAATCCTTTTTTTACTAACAGTGGCAGAGCTGTGCACATGGAAATCCGCTCTGAAATGAATCACTCCCTGATAAAGAGGAAGCAAAGTTAAAAGGTGAGTTTTACTGCCTGCCAAGGCTTTAGGTTTTTAAAGGGTATCTTGTAGAATTACTGTATTAACAGGCTATTATGGATATAGATATCAAACTGCCATGCACAGCAAGAAAAAGCATGGAAGTTTTGAGATGGGAAAGAAACACATAGGAAAAATGAGGCAGAAAAGGGCAGGAGGGGGAGAGAGAAGCAGCAGTGATGTGCAGAGGGGAGGGAAGCTAATAAATGATGGAGGAGATAGTGGAAAGGGAGTGAAGAAGTGAGCAATGAGCAGTAGGGTAAGGAGAAAAGAGAAAGATAAAAAGAGGAGGAGAAAGGGAAAGAAGAGATAAATGAGGGCAAAGACCAACTCATCATTTTGCAATTCCATCCCGGTAGAGAGGAAAATTGATGTCTGGAGCTTTTTTATGGCCAACCTCCTGGGCATGGCACAAAAGACAAGTTATTACCCAAACTCAGGTCAGGTCTGTAGCCTGCCAACTGCTTAGACACATCCTGAGAGCCCACAAGAGCTGTAAATCAAGCGGAGCAAAGAGATCACAGAGAAGCTGGGATCAGGTACAGAGCAGCGATGAGCTCAGCAAATGCAATATAACGACAGGAAAGGAGCAAGCCCAGGAGCAACATGGGCTGACAATGAGTGCCCAGCCAAAAGGGCTTTGCTTATCTTTCCTTCATGCCATTCCTAAGGACAGCACTCCCTCAGAGATGCAAGTTCCCCTGCATTTCCTCCTGATTTCTCTTCCTATTGATTTTCAGGCTTTGAATACCATTTATTTTTGCTTGCTTGATTCACTCATTCATTGAATAAAGGCATCATCACTATTATTATTATTATCCCCATCATCGGGCTCCTCATCACACATTATATTATTTGCATTGCAGAGTTGGAAGATTTCAGGTTGAGGCAGGAAATTTGAGCGAGTTGTTATTACTGCAATCAGATGAAGTGAGAATTGGATCAGCGAAGGCTGCCAGGGCTCAGCTTTCCCAGCAGGACACAGAGGCTCTACCCAATCCAGGGAAGCTGCTGTTATACTGTGCAGGTCCTACCAGCAATTGTGAACTTGCCTTTGGTGTCCCACCTCTGCCTCCCAATCCCACCAACCAGCTCCACCGGCTGCCAGCAGAGGAGAGGGAAACGCAGCAGTACAGGAGGGCAAGGAATGAGAAAAGACTTGGCGAGATTGCACATTTTCTGCCTTGCTGATGGTATTTATTAGACAACAGAAAATAGCTATTTTACCATCTGCCTTTTTTTAAAAAAAAAAGAAAAAAAAATTAAAAACCGCACAAAATCCTCATTAAATTAATGGAATGTGCAGCTGCTGAACAGAATGTTCCTCTCCCTGCCGCCTCCCGACCAGCCCAGTGCTTGCTGGAACTGGGAATTGGGCTGCCAAAAGAAGCTGAGGCTAACTTGGGCTTGTGAGGTGTGAGAGGATGGAGATGGACAGACAGCCCTCTGGCTCCTCCCAGACCCAGGGCTCTTCCCAGGGGATCTACGGACACCCTGTTGCTGCACACAGAGTGCAAGAGCTGCCTTGCTTGCTGTGCTGTGGTGCAAAGGGTTCACCCCCTTCCCATGTGCACCCCTGGTAGGGCCTCAGCTTGTGAAGGTAACTGGACGAGCCTGCTCAGCGGGCTGCAAATGCCACCTTTTGCCTAAGCAGAGCATGATCCAGACTTAAGGCTGAGGAAGTCAGATGCCCATTGACCTATGGTGGGATTTGGGGGCAAGCAAGGTCCTCATTTCCATGCCTCCAATACCTCAGTAAATGCAAGCTAGTCAATCCAGCCTAATCAACTCTCATCCGCCTCTACAGGTCAAAGTCTGATCTAAATTGGTGCTTGCCCTGTTCAGCTGAGGTCGCAAAACCAAAAAAGCCTTGATTCTTTGTCAGTCCCAGCAAGAGAGGAGCACCATAAACCAAAGGTCCTGGATGATTCTAATGATGTTAACGGAACTAGAACAGCAACCAGTTTAACACCAGAAATTACCTACTAATTTCTACATGGCATGAACAGCAATGACAGGTTTTAAATGAACCTTTTCTTCTGATGCACGGTGGAGCATGGGGAGTGTTTGATGAAGGACTGGTTGCCAGAAGTCCGTATTACATGTAGCTTTGAAAAGCAGGTCCACCAGTTTGCATCACCACACACCAGAAAACACTGCTTTAGCTAATACACTCATTGCCTCATCACGAGTAACACCTGAAGAGTGATGCCCACGACTACTTTTGGTAAAGCAGTTCATCTCCTAAGGAAATTAAGCCCTTTGTTAGATGTCTCAGCGCTGCTGATGTTTTAGCGTCGCTGCAGTATAATCCACATTTAATCCTCACTTGCATTTTCTGCTACTAACCCCTCTGCTAACGCCAGGGAGTTTCCAGTGCCTGTTCTGCTCTTCTGAAGGTGCGTTCTCTCCTTTATGGTCCTCTTCTCTTTCTAGAAGGCTTTTCTATATGTTTTTTTTTTTTCACTTGGATGAGTTTTTACCTGTTTTTTACAGGAATTTTGTTCCCTTAAATTTGCTCCTTTAGCAGTTACAAAACATCTGGGGAAAGCTGACCTTGGGAGATGGGTCCAGTTGCAGAGAGCTTGTTTCCATTGTGCCTTGTGGATCTTGGATCATTGTGCCTCATGGATTTCCACACGCAAAGGAAAGTTACAGGACCACAGCATGTCGAATCACTTCATGCCTAAATAAATCCTGACATAATAAGCCCTAATACACCAAAGAAACTATTACAGTCAGTCACAAAAATAATCCACATTGAAAATCGGTGAAAATACCTCTCCCCACTGGAATAACATGGCTCCAGAGGATCAGTTCCAGTCAAAGAAGATAATTTCATGTTTACCCAACAGATGAGAGCAGCTCCAAAAGGCAATTGTTGGTGCCAAAAAATGCCTGGTTAAGCAACATTTTGTTTTGCCTCCCATCAAATACTTTTTAAAATCAATGAGCTAGAACAAAAGGGAAGACTGTGAAAGGCAGAGGTCAAATAAAAGTCCAAAAGGATGCCACGGTTGTCTCTTACACCATTGCCTTCAGTCCTACCAGTCCTTAATTAGCGGCAGTAAGGGCAGAATCCCAACCTGATTGCTTCACATGCACAAGTTTTCTGATTTTCGGAGTTTATCAGCAACCTTTGCCTGCATTGCCGCTGTGTCAGGGTAGGTAGAACCATGTCTGCAAATCACCAAGCTTATCTGCAGCACCACTTGGTTATCCACGCAGGGCTGTAGATGTCTTTGGGTGTGTGGATTCTGATTCTGCAGCGCACACACATTGCCTTGGCCAGTCTTGGCAGCATGGCTCTCTCAGAGGACGATGTGGGACAAGGCTGCTGAGCTTCATGGACTGGCTCACAGGGTTGTCTTAGAAATCATATTAGCCAAAAAGATAGAGTGGTAAAAACACAGGAGTAGGCATATTTTTTCCTTGACAAACCATTTGCTTTCTTAGAAGAAAGTATCTAGCATCCTCAGGGGGGAAGGGACAGGATGACAGAAAAAGAACCCCTCCAACAAGTTCTTTCAATTAAAACTTGAAGCCCGCCACAAGGAATTTTGATATTGACATTCTGCAAAGCTGCCCTTGGACAAATCATATGCATTGAAAACTCCGAGACATGGATGCTGTGGAAGCACCTCTGTGAATGCCAGAGCATTTGGGAAGGACATTGATCCTCCTGCAGTCCGGTGTTTTGGTAGCTCTCTGACGGCTCTCATGTGTTTGTCCTTCCCATATCCATAGCACGTGGGGCTGTGGCAAGCCCTGGGAGAAGGCCAAGATAAGGTTATGTGGTGGCACACAGGGGAAAACACAGTGTGCACATGGCAGTGCTGTGGGTGCATGGCATTGCAGGTAAGCAGGGCTATGGATGTTGTTTAGAAAGGAATAACATTATGCCTGTACGTCTCCTGGTGCTTGCACATAGAGCTGCATCACTTCATGAAGCTCAGATGCACTTTTACAGCTGAGGTCAGGGCTGCTGGCTGGTACAGTGAGAGGTGAAGCACAGCCCTGAGGTTTCAGGTTCATTCCGAGGGGTTTTGTGAAGCTGCAGGTTGATGCAGCATCCGCAGTTCTCTCAGACACCTCCAGCACTCAGGTCCTTGTGCAGAAGGATGCTTCCACCTTGTGAGACAGAAATGCTGATGCTTTCTCCTGCTTGGGAACAATTTCATACATCACCTCTCAAGGCCTCACCTGTAGACAGCAGCTCTTCCGTGGGCCCTGCTCATGCAGGCACAGACCCATGGCCACCTCCAACCACCCATAAAAGAAAATGTGAAGAGACAGACCTCATCCTCCAGGTCTGCTCCAGGGCTGACGTACAGGCAGGAGTCATCGCTTCTTAATACAGTGGGTCTCAGCACCATAACCCATCACTGCATCCCCCTGCATTTCCCATGTGAGCATCCATGGATGATTAAAGGAAGTGATGCCTTTTAAATCATTATGATTGGGGTTGATGGCTGTGTGAAGTTGGACACTTGGCTCTAATGATGTGTGAAAGTCTCCCTGCTGTGACCAGTTGCTCCTGGAGGCAGAGGGGAAAGAAGAAAGAACAAATCCCTCCCCAAGTGGGAGTCTCTGATCAGTCAGGCCAGTAGCTCCAGGACTGCTTACTGCCTGTACCTGGCTAGGAGAGCAAGCCCTGCTTCACAGTGCTAACAGGAATGCACATGTATGTGGCACCAATGGCTTTCTGCTCCACAGTAGCAGATGAATCAGGGTACTGCTCTGGTGTGGGTTGGTATGACCGAAGCAGCCAAGCCAAGCTATAAGCTTGCTCCCAGTCAGGGAATGCCTGCAGGTTTCACAGTGGGCTCTGGCTGATCCCACCAACATTCCCATGCTTGTATTGCAAGGTATTGCCTGAGACCAGAGTATTGCACATGTGCGCAGGCTGCCACGGCCCAGGCATGCTGCTGGAGCATCACTCAAGGCTGTGAATCCTCTGAATGAAACGCATGGTGAGCTCGATAGGGGATCCAGCCCTGGGGGAGGCAGAGCACAGCCAGCACCCCCAGCCTGGAAGGACAGAGAGTGGCTGCACAAAGAGGGTGTGAACCCAGCCAATATGCTCTTCTTTCCCCACCATATTCCCCTGTTGTTAACTTCCTAATGACAACCGAATGCAAAGCAAATCTCAGCATGCACAGCCCAATCTTTCCCCTCCAGACAAGTTTCCTTTTTGAGGCTCTCCTTGCTGGGATTCAACCTTCTGTAGCAGAGAGAAATGGCTGGGTGGGCTCCAAAACAAAGGATGCATTTCCTCACACTCAGATGAGGCTAAACAGAAGCACAGTAGGAGGCCAGACACCAGCCAGAGGTGTCCTGCAGTGAATGACCCTCAATGTGACATTGATGGCTCTTAATTCCTAAGCCTGCTTTGGATGGATTTCAGTAGATCCTATTTAATCACTGCAGCCTCTTCACCTCCCCTGTCTTGGCTCAGGGTACCATTAGGCATTCTCTGCCAGGCCTCTCCAAGAACTGGCCATCCTCCTCTTCCTCCCCAGATCACTGGTGCAGGAAATGCCACCAAGCTCTTTGCCGCTGCAGCCACCCTTGGCTTGTTTACTAAAGCACAGCTCAAACACTATTTGCCTCGTTGGGGGGGGGGGGG